>JABFPB010000113.1:0-55672 GCA_022817645.1 Ceratoteleas bidentatus
CCGGCTCGCTGTTCCCTTTTTATAAGGCCCAAAAGGCTCGTTCGCAACCCGGACTGCAAACTCGCTCTCAATCTCGCGTCGCAACAAAAAAGCAAACTCGCTCCCCGCCTCGAAACACACTGATTCTGCCGCGCCATCTGTCCTAATGCCGGCATACTACTTCCACACCCTCTTGATCCGCCGTCGGTACAGCAGATCGATCTACCATTTCCATCCCGCTATCGCGCTTGTTTACAAGTTGATGCCGGTTGTTCGCGCCGTGGTTGTTTTTCAGGTTCGTGAACGTTACAATATAAATTCACTTAAGAGGCAATTCTGTTTTCACGAAACAAATAACCATGTATATTACAAAACTGCACATACGAAATATGTGAAATCAGGGACGAGGCAATTTCATTTTTAAGTGACGAATGCATTTAAAAAAACTTCACGTTCAAATAACTCTTTAATTATTGTTTCAAAATTTCTGAGACAAAACATATGATTGCAAAATTCTTTGGAACTTTTTAATGTTCTGGTAGAGTTTAATGTTTTGGCCCGCTTTTTATCGGGCATTCTTCAATTAAGAAAACATAACGGGTTTTCAAAACCGAAATAATTTGGCAGAACATTTTGAATCTCATTCATTTACCTCAGATGTAAACATAAAACAACAGTGCCACCAGAATCATAATAAAACACTGAACAAATAACAAATATGGAGGAGTTGTTAAGTTTAGTCATTTCGTTAGTTTTGATAGTTTCGTTGGTCTCGTTAGGTTTGTTAGTTTTGTTGGTCTCGTTAGTTTCGTTTTTTTGTTGGTTTCGTTAGTTTCTTTAGTTTTGTTCAATTTGACAATTTACAAATAAAAAAATTTGCCAAGTTGCCGATTTGTGTAATATTGAAAAAGTTAATTAAAAAAGATATTCTTAACAAAATAGACAACTCGGCAATTTTTTTTATTTGTAAATTGTCAAACTGAAAAAAAAACTAACGAAGCTGAAAAAAACTAAGTAAACTACGCTGTTGTATAATATAATATGTGATTCCGTTGATCGGAAGTCACGCGAATTGCGAACGACCAAGCCGAAGGTTTTCGATGCCCTATTAGATATGCTTGAGATATGGATGTCAAACTTAAGTCGAGTGTCAAAATTACACCTAATTCGTTGACATACTCCATCACAGTAAGGGATGTGTCGTCTTTATAATATTGGTGACGCAATGGTTTTTTTTGGGCGTGCAGTTTATCGCAAAGTATTTATCGGTATTTAATAACATGTTATTACTAGCACACCAAAGCTGCAAGGAGTTCAGATCCGTTTGAAGTTTATCAGATAGATCCCGAACGCATGTGTACAACTTCGCATCGTCAGCATATAACAAAATTTCGCAGTATTTCAACATTGATGAGATCATCAATAAAAAAGTTGAAAAGCAGCGGTCCGAGGTGAGACCCTTGGAGTGCACTAGAAGGAGCAGTAAAAGTTGATGATTTCATACCATTAACGTCCACAAAAAGTTGATGGTTTTGCAAGTACGAGGAAAAACAAGATAACAGGGGTCATCAAAACCACTGCTTTTCAACTTGTCAAGGAGAATACGATGGTCGACCAGATCAAAGGCCTTCGAGAAGTCGGTGTACACGGCGTCTACTTGATGACCCTCATTCATGGCTACGGTAATAAAGTTTTTAAAAGTTACCAAGTTGGTGGATGTGGATCGAAATCTTCTAAATCCGTGTTGAGAGTTAGATAGTAGGCCGTCAACGAGGGTAGCAAGTTTGGATGCCAGCAACCCCTTGATGAGCTTTGGAATAGCGCTCAAGTTTACAATTGGACGATAATTAACAATATTTCCCCTGTCGTTCTTCTTGTGAATGGGTATAAATAAAGCTAATTTTCTATGCAGAAGAAAATATACCCTGTTGCCGGTCTGGTGGGCAGGATCTGGTCAGGTTCACGCATGAAAAAAGGGAAGCGAATGCACGCGCACCTTCAAACATATTTATTTCACACAATGCACGAAGGCATGGATACAGGACCTCGCGATACCACCCATAATATTGCCGCACCGCGTCGCGTACATTAGCAAGAGTAGCGCAGATAAACGCCTAAATTCAAGACTCGAAAATCGAGCCTAATTCCGCGAGTCGCGACAAATACGTGCGTTCCGTTTGAACTGCTCGGTGATAGTAACGAAAAAATATTATCCTCGCTGCGGACGAAAACACTTTCGAAAATAAAGCGCAATTGAAAATAAAGCCAAATCAAAACAAAATGAACTCTTATAACGGATCATTCTAAGATCCAAGCAATTTAAAAGTTCCGACTGAGTCGAAACCCTGGACTCACCGGGTCCAGACATCACTAGGTCAAGGGGTTAGCGCTAAGGGCTTCCTGAATATAAATTTTTAAACAATCTTTCAATTACTGAACAAAAATGATAGTCAAAGACAGCTTAACCCCTAAAACAAAGGAAAAAGAAAAAAAAATATGGAAACTTAGTAAATTATGGAAATTATAAGGGGGTTTTTATACAAACTCACACTACATCCGAAACCAAGCGCGCGATGCATCTAAGTCTCGCAATGGACTACAGGTAATAGTGCGAGTTTTGTGAGAGGTCTTTGGAGCACCGTCGTGGCAGTGCGAACGGTTACTACACGGATCAATCCATCCGAACCTGGGTGACATTCGGTGACTCTCCCGAGATGCCACTTCGTTGGAGGCATGTATAGTTTTATTGTCAAAGGATATACATCCATACAAAAGGAGTTCAGATTGTAATACAGACTGTTTTTTTATGTTCTAAATTCCGGAGATCGCATCTCTATGTTTAAGGATCGCATAAATCATATTTACAAATTTCATCACAGTTTGGGGATTGTCGGAGTTTAAGATGTCCAGCCAATTAATGTTCTCGGATGAATTACCGGAGCATCCGAAGAACTGTTCTCTAATTGGAGAGAAAGAGGGACAGTTAATTATAATATGATCAAAATTTTCAATCTCGAAAAGTTCACATCTAAAACAGAGATCGGTATTCGAAAAGTTATAATAAACATCATTGATGAAAAATGAGTCACAATATATATTCCGCAGACGGACTCGCGCAAACATTCGTTTTACAGTCAAATTCAAGGAAGATGATAGATATGTGGGATTTTTACAGAAATCAGGGTTGTTAAGAAGAGGGTAAATATACAGACTAGATGAACGGAGTTTTTTTTCGATGTCACTTTTATAAAGGTGTTGAGCGTAATTTGTTAATACAAGTTTAGAATTCAACAAAGATCTACCTGCATTCGAGCAGGCGTCAAGTTGGTCACCTTGTTCAAAGAAAGGTCTAATTTTCAAAATCCAATTATTTTCATAATCTGGGAACTGAGAAGCCATCTGACGTAGTTTGTCTAAACAGAGCTTAGGGTATCTCGACGAGTTCATCTCACTAATAGTGTTAAACCATTGCAAAGTTTGCTTAAATATAACATATTTGCTCGAAAGAATGCCGGATTCCAAACGGATCGCGTATGAAGGCGTGTTTCTAGGCACATTTAACATTCTTTTGAATAATTTGAGAAATGAATTTTCGATTATATCTAGATGGCTCAATCCCCAGACCTGAATCGTATATGAGAGGATGCTGGTAACCAAGCTTTCGTGAAGTTTTTTTATTATTGGCCAATCAAAGGCCTTCGCAGAAAATATCGTTTTAAGGGTCGAGCTAGTAGCTAAAATTGTATTGTCCATAACTCTCATTGTATTATCGACGAATTTGCAGTTATGGGAAAAAAGAACACCTAAATAATTATAATTTGGGACTACTTTTATAGAGCCGTTCTCAAAGTCAAATGATGTAAAATCCGCGTACATATTTTTCGGTTTTCTCGCACTCCTAAATTGAACAATTTGGGTTTTCGACAGATTTATATTCAACTTATTTGCACTACAGTATAAAGATAGATCATCTAGTTTTCTTCGCAGTTCTGAGGGTGTATCTGAGAGGAGCACAATGTCGTCCGCATAGGCTAGCAGGAGAACTTCAGTGTGTGAATTAATAGAAAGACCTCTACAACCTTTCGCGAGCAGAAAGGCTTCAAGGTCATGTATAAAAAGAGAGAATAATAGAGGACTCAAAATGAAAGTACACCCTGAAGTACCCCCTTAGTGACATTGACGCTCTCAGTTTTCGCATTACCTATCTTAATATATGCTGTGGCTTTTTGATAAAAGTCATATATAATGTTTATAAATTTGGTTCCAACACCTAGTGTAAATAATTTTTTTAATAAAATCGTATGATCGACCGAATCAAAGGCTTTCTGAAAATCTACAAAAATACCGAAGACACTGCGATTTGATACACGTGTATGAATTTGTATTAGACAAGATAAGGAAAAAATATTGTCAATACATCCTCTTTTTCTGCGAAAACCAGCTTGAAATTCTGGTATCATATTGTGCTATTCTACATATAAAGTCAAGCGATGGCAAAGTATAGAAGTAAATATTTTCACAATGCAGTTAACCAATGAAATAAATCGATAATTAGATGGGATATATGGATCACCTTTCTTAAAAAGAGGGGAAATTGACAAAGTACTCCATTCTCTAGGTGTTTTTTCTGTGTTCATTATTTTATTAAAAAGAGATTCGAGATATAATATCCAGTTATCAGGTAAATATTTAAAAAACGCATTAGAGATAAAATCTGAGCCTGGAGCCTTGTTAGGCTTGCATTTTTGTAGCGCTAAAATAATTTCGTCGTATGTGATATACTTGTCTAAGAAAGAATTTCCAAAACAAGGTAAATTGAGAGAAATTTTACAAGTATGAAGGTATGAGTTTTTCAGATAGGTATGCCAAATGTCAAGACTAATACAATTGGAAGACGTTCCGGAAGTAAACCTATGCTCATTAATAATAGACCAAAATTCCTCAGAGTTTGAGGCGGTCTGTAGCTTTTGAATTTTTTGTTTTTCGTATTGATCTTTCTTAAAAGTTGTGATATTCTTGTAGATTTTTTTAGGCAAGATATAGGATTCGTAAGAATTGGTAGAAAACTTTTCTCGTTTACAGTTTTTCAGTTTATCTTTCACATTCCCTTTAGCATTTTGGCAGTCTAAATCAAACCATTTCTTGACTGAAGGTTTTCGAATTGTCGGAATTTTTTTCACAAGGTTCATTTCGGATGCAACTTTATGTATAGTAATAATCAGATTGTCATTCATTTCATCTATCGACCCATCAACTTTACCAACTTCTTTTCGTCATAACATCTTATTCATATACTCATCAGTCAAGTCATCTCTCCAAAGAGGTCTTTCTATACATGTGTCACAGGGTCTAGAAAAAATTGGCTGAGCAAATGATAACGCAAGAGGCAAGTGATCAGAAAGGGTAGGTGTGTAAATAACTTCCAAATTATCTAAAAAGTGAATTCCATTCAGGGTGGCCCAAACGAGGTCGATGACACTTTTTCCAACATGAGATATAAAAGTAAAATTTGCTGGCCTATCGCTGGTTGATCTACCGTTCAACAGGATCAGTTCATATAATTCAAGCAGTTCGGTGAGCGATCTACTTTCGGTAGATAAAAACGCGTCGCAAGTTGTTCTCAGGCAACTGAAATTAGAATCTGCTAATGCTGTTATAAAATTGTTTAAGTTGCCTAGGCGGCAGTTAAAATCTCCGATTATGATAGGTCAATTAGAATAAGATCTAGCAAACGTTTCAAGGTTTTTTTCAAGACTTGAAGTTAAATTAACAATATCGTTAGGGGGAGAATAGATACTACCAAGTATAAAATTAAGTGATTTTAATTGAACTTTGCAAAAGATAAAATTATAATCGGAGCTTATCTCAGATATTTGAAAGTGTTTCTGATTGTACGGAATTATAATGCCACCTTTTGATCTGCCGAAAGATTTAGTTTTAATGGCTGGGTTACATAAATAGTTCGTAAAAGGGTAACGTACGGAGGGGGGGTTTACTAACCAAGTTTCGCATAAGCAAACGATGTCGGATTCGCTGATGAGATGAAGAAGATCCTCCAGATTCCGATATCCGTGAAGATTCCAGAATATGACGCGCGGAATCATCTGGGCTTCAGCTGAGTGTGTATCGTGTGGTCGATTCCTGGAAGCTGTGGTGGACCCGTTTGTTGGCACTTCATGTTGTTGGACCGAAAGCGTAGCTGAAGAAGAGTCGCACCGCCCGGAAGACGTCTTCCCTGGTGGTTCTGTTGTACTTCGGGTCGTGGGTCGATGAGGATAGGCAGCCGAGGTATACCGCCGCAGATCATTCGGCGTTAGGGGCTGCTTTATCTCGAAAGTCTCTTCTGATGTATTTGAGGATCCCCTGCTCTTCTTTGGTATCAAGGCGTCGTTTTCTCTCAGACAAGGGAAAAGGATTGCGGGAAGGCAGAAAGGACCCCATAGGCGACTGAGCAAAATGTGCAGCATTCGGAGTTGTAGCATAATCAGAGCCCTCGGGGGACTGCATTTCAGTTGTCATCTGAAGTTTCCTCTGATGTTGTATTGCTAAAGCAGAATCTTTCGCATCAGGGTGTCGGCCAGAGTCTGCCGGCTGTGTTTTGAGCATAGCCTCAATTTGCACAGCAGTAAACAATTCTTTTCCAAGAAGAATCTTGTTGTTTCTGATTCTCGGCACCAGACCTCGATTTCTCAGTTGTGGGAGAAAATTCAGAAGCATTTTCCTTGAATTCCTTTCATCTAGTGTAAGATCGTCAGATATGGCTACATTCAATTCTCTGACTTTTTTAAGATGTTTAAATAACGATGTCTTAATTTCGCGAGAATTAAAGCAGACTAAAACTGGTCTCTTGCCGGGATATTTACCAATTCTCGATACGAAGATTATAGCATCAGCCGAAATCGAGTTGTTGATATTTTGAAGCAAGTTCGCTATCCTCGAACGCAGGTTGTTATTCACCTCCTCAGTGTCAGGCACTTTGAAGATGATTAAATTATTCGCCTTTGCTGTTTTCTTCATCCTGTCCATTTCGGTTCTGAGATTATGGATTTCCAATTTCAGGGCTGCAACATCATTCTCGATGGGACTGAAACGACTCGAAAACATTTGCATGCTTTCCTTCATTGCAGCTATTTCAGAATCTATTTTCTTCACGTAGGCGAGAATCTGATCTGATTTGTCCGCTGCATTCTCGATCTGGGATGTGGCCTTCGAGGGTCATTTTGCCAAAGAAAAAATTATTCCGACAGGTAGCGTAAATGTCACGTGCTAATCGGCTGTAAACACTATTTACTTGCGCGGAGCGAAATAAAACACGTCCGTCCGCGGTGACAGCCAAAACTGAACTCGTCGGATGGAGCAAATTTAAATTTGCCATTTCGCGCCAAAAGTGATTTTTGTTAAATAATGCATATATAACTAAATATTTTTGGAAAACATAAAATCAGGCAATTTTTGTTATATCACGAATAACTGAGTACATTTTGATTAACAATGATAATAAGTTCAGCTGCATCCAAATAAATCAGAAGAAAAATAATTGAAATTCAACCAAATTTAATAAAATTTTCATTGTGTATCCAAGAATTGATGGATTTATCCATTTTATCACATTTATTGTAGTTTTCAGACATTTTATAAAATTGCGAGAAATCCTTTGAATGTAGATAATGTAGGAATCGGATCTGAAAAAACATCTTAAAAGTTGCATAATATTATTATTTGCTTGAAGATTGACCATGTGGGCATAAACTAAGACCACCTATTTTTCCACTTTTCACAACCTTAATTTTATGTATGCTCAGTTTTCGATGTTTCTGAAAATACGTGCACTGACTTCTACACTTTCAAAGGGAGTATCAAAGATTCGGAACAACAATGAGAGACCACACATACGGAAATTTTGCATTTCACAATCAATAAGTGAAACTTTATTTGTTCCTATCTAAACTGTTTTACCGATAAAAATCATAACCAACGTTTGTTCAATCTTAAATTAGACATCAAACTCATTCAACAATGTTCAGTGAATTCAAACAAATGAGTGCCAAGATCAATGGTTTATTAATATAAAAAGTTTCGCCTATATAATGTACAAAATAAAAACTAATGTTACTTTCGATCAACATATGATGCTATTTACATTGGTCTGTAAAATGATGTGTACCTTGTGAGCAGTAGAAAGGTAGACTTTCTATATCAATGTTAGCTCAATTATAATTTTATCACTCGGTGTTCGTACTAAAAAATGTGCGCAGCTCGTGAAATTTCACAATAATTACAACAATGTACACGATGTTAAAAATAATCTTCAACCAAGTGAAACGTTTTGATTTTGTAATTTGATAAATGAAACGAAATCGATTACATTGACAATTTTAGGAAGTTCGCGTTCTTCTTCTTCTTCTTCTTCTTCTTCATCGAGCTTTCGATACATCTTAGAGGCAAATTGGATGAACTGTCCCAATACTACGTCATGTGACTCGTTTTACTTTGCGTGTTTCTGCAGATTTTCGAGCAGCTGGTCGCCGTCTTCCTTGGTTTTCACTCGCAAAAGTATAAATGTTGATTCGGCGTCCGGCATCGGCACACAACCCAGCATTATCATATTGTCCTTCTGTCGCTTGATCGGCATACTACGGGTCAAGAAGGTGTTCACCAGCAAATTTCCCAGGGAGTTTACAGCCCGAACGATCAACTGCATCTTGTCATTTGGTGTTGGTTTCAAGAAGAGCATTCCTACTCCCCGATCGCTGTACTGATCATCCTTTTTGTAGTAAACTTTACACCTGCAATGGAAACGTTTTCAAAATAAATTGACACATTTGACAATCTCACCCATATTTGGCATTGATGCATTAGCGCGACATCTTCACAAATGATTTATTTCCATTTCTAAACAATAGAAAGCAATTAATATTAATATCGTACAATAATGTAGTAATACAGTTAGTTATACATTCCGTGAATAATTTAACCAATTTGTTAATAAATTTGTAATTAAACAAAATTATTACATAAAAACTTCTTTTATTTCTTTCTCTAAATCCGTGTGTAACTAATGCAGCTGTTACAAATTTTTTGAGATAAAACACATTTTTTGATGTTTGTCAGGTAATGGGTTAAGAGGACAGAAAATACATTATCAAGATTTGCACAGATCAAACTATTTCAGATAAATATCTGGCATATGACAAATAATAATTCAGTTTTCTGTTGAAGTTGTTGAACTAATTAACGAAGACAGCGACGAAGTTTAGATTTTAATTATGATTTGTAACATTTAACTGAAAATAAATCAATGCTTTAAATTATTTGTCATTTTAAAGTTACGTTTTTCATGTAGCTATAGTATTGTTTGCACCTACATATTCTTTGTGCAAATGATATTTTATGTAAAAAATGAACAAAAATGCAGTTGCCCCAACTTCATAGTGCATATAATTACATTTCTGCTCACCTCGTGTGGTGATTAAATGTCTTCATGCAACAACTATTATGCAACAACTTATAGAAACGAGTTAAAAATAGATTAATTTGAAAGGAAAAAATACAAAAATGGAAAATATATAAGCTTTTTGGAATTTAATTCCAACATTTTTATCGCATGTTTTTTTTTATAAAACATGCGATAAAATAATGCTACTATGATAATTAGTAACTAAATATTCATTAACGAATGCATTTACTTTTTCATTAAGCTATTTTATTCTAGAATATAACCCTTTTTCGAGCTGTAATAAGTTATTATTCGGTAACTAACCAGTGAACTTTGATCATTCTTTGTCTATCAATTCCCCCTAACTTCATCCATAATGCAAAAACAGTTATTTACCGTTGCTCATAAATTGAGCCTTCTTCCGTGACAGGTTTGAAGTCTGGTTTTGGAGGCTCATCATCTTCATTTTTATCCTCATCCTCTGCCTTTTCACTTGTTTCAGCGGTGGGCTTAACCGCCTGTGCCCCAAATGTGAATGGTTTGCCACTGAAAAAAAGAAAATTTGTTTCAAGTGATGAAATATACTGTAAACATATTAACCATAAGAATTACTGGACTTTAGTTTTTTAATTATTAAATTGAATTTTACTTCTATTGACTATTTTTCTTGAAATGTAAAGCTAGTAAATTCCCAATTTACACCAGACTTGTTAGATTATTTCATTTTGAGTCCACCTCAATCTCACCTTCCAAAACTGAATCCTGCAGAACCCGAATCTACCGAACTTTGCCCAAAACTAAACGTCGCCGGATTGACTGCATTCACCGGGAAAACGCCCGAAGATTTTGATCCAGAATTATCATCCGAAGACGTTGCATTATTGTTCTTTTTGAAGAACGGATTGTTATCCTTATCGGATGATGTGAACAGGTGTTCAGTTTTTGGTGGATCCGAGTTCCCGAATATCGATTTATTATTGCTACTAGTGGTATTAGCGAATACAGCCTTGTCTGGCTTCCAGGAGTCAGTGTTGCTCGTAGTGGTTTTTACGTTTGAAAAAATTGATGTTTCGGGTGGTTTTGTTACAGGTTCAGCCACTTTTACAGGACTCTTTGGGGCTTCACTCGCAGGCTCCTTCTCATCAGCTGGTTTGAGTGATTCGAATTCCTTGAGGTACTTCTCATAGTCCTTGAAAATGGGAGTGAGTATGCAGTAAGGGTTCGCATCGACGTGTTTTTTAATCCATTGGGACACTCCCTCGTTGAGACCTTTCAGTTTTGCATAAAAAGGTGATGATTTCTTAGGACTCTTTTGCGAAGTCGCTTTTTCAGGCGAACTCTTCACTGTGGAATCTTTTAGGAATGGGGAAACAGCCGGAGTTTTGACCTCGGTGGTACCATTCTCCGAAGTACTTTGGGACCCATTTGTTGTGGTTGAGGGCTTAGTTGCGTTTGTAGAATTAAAATTTGATAAAAAACTAAATTGGGAGGCTGCATTCGTGTTACCGGTTGTTTTGAATCCCGAGAAGCTGCTGAACGCACTTTTTCCTGGTTCCTGAATTGAAGGGGAAATATGATTTTTTTTTATATTTTAAATTTTATGCAAAATTTTATTTAGTATTTTCTTGTAATTGAATTTTTGTATAATATACATTTCATTATTTAACAGTTTAACTGACTTATGTTTTTTTGCCTTGAATGCTTTGGAAACCATATATTACCATTAGGTTATCAAAAGGTATACATGACATCATTTATTTCTTCTATTTGATGCTGATATATTACTTTTACAGCATCAGCCCGTTACTCTTATTGATGGAATGTTAAATTATAAAGATATGAGAGTAGCTTAATCAATGGATGTATAGATTAAATTTCACACAACATTTCTGTTTTGATCTTTTTTCATATGTTTGATAACACACTAGATTATAGAGGCAAATAGTAAAAAAGGACAGACAAAGGTAAATACAACTTTTCAAGGGTTATGATTCAATAAAGTTCCCTCCAAGTTATTCTAACAATTTTTCAAAAAATGATAAAAAATGTATTCTTTTAGGGCACAAAGACTGATCCCAATAATAATTGTAAATAAGATATCTCAAAGTGCAAACTTACTCCAGGATTCGTCACTCGTCGTTTGGCAGTCCTCAAAACCCTCTTTTCCAAAACATCGCTCGATGCCTTCACAAACGTACCAGGTTCCTCCGGGGTATCTTCATCGTTCCAGTTATCATGGTTCAACTCCGTAGTTGCTGTACGTTTAGCCATCCTGATTCAAAAAAGTTCCCTGAAAATTGCAAAAACCGTTCAGCAAAACCATCCCCTCTTTCCCCTTTCCCTTGAACTCGACCTTTTTTGTGAAAAAGGTCACTTTTTTGTGAAAACGGCCTTTTTTGTAAAAAAGGTCAAATGCCCTTCGAAATTCGAATTCGCAATTTAAAGGCGATTTGAGGTTAGGCCGCAAAAGGCCCAACCGAACCAGCCGAATTGCGCCAAACACCGCAGTGGCTGCGGAAAACCTAACCTCACCGAACCCGTCAGTTCGTACCGCATCGAAAAGCGCCGCAAAAATGCCGCCACAGTCACAACATCAGTGCAGAAAAATCTGATACTTGCATACGCGAGACCGAAACTAACCTCAAACCAACTCGTCGGGACCCAGCAGCAGCGGTGCTCGACTTCGTCCTCGGATCACGACGTCGGCGCCGCTCGCACCGGAATTAAAACACGTCAACTCGGCCTCGACAAAATCGCTCGTAATTCGACTGACTGCAACACGGCTCTGACTGAAATTCCATTACACGACACCCTGATTCCCCTTTTATTCCGCGCAGCGCTGCCAACCTCGCAGAGCAACGTACCGACAAACCGAAATTCAACGGATTTTGCAAATCGACAAAACACAAAGAACAATTTCAGTTCGGAGTCAGCTGACCTGAAATCACAAAAATTCGGCCCCTAAAACGAAGACTAACCTCAAAATCGAACGCTCTTCCGAGTAATTTCGCGAAATCGGTGGTTAAACGCGCGAAACGACGTTCGAGTGTTCTGAAAACTCGGAAATAGGGTTGCGAGGGAGCGAAGACAAGGACGGAGGATAAGGTTGAGGCGTTCTATTGTACGGCGACTGTGAAGAGATTGTTCCTGTCCGTGATCTCGGCGAATTTGTCGGATAGGCTCCGGTCGACGAAATTTTCTCGTAGGTGAGTCGGGGAATTGAGGCGTCTGGGTGGCGAATGTGCAATGGGTGTTTCGTTCGACGGGTTTTGGGAGGTTTGTTGGCGCGCGAACGCAATTTCGGCACGGTTCTGCCGCGAAAAGTGTCAACGCCGTTTTCGGCGGTCGATCAAGGGGGGTCTCGGGAAAAGCGCTTTTTCGCGAGATTGTTTGATAAATTGGAAACTCGGAGTATTGGTTCGGGTTGATTGAAGGCTGTTTTCGGCTGCGAGCGTAGGTTAGAATCGAGTCGAGCTTTTTGCGCTTTTTTATCCTTCGGATTGTTGCGGTGTGTCATGAGATTACTGTTAATGAGGACTGGAAGGATTCGACTTTTTTCTTGGGAAGAAAAGTTTTTGGATGGAAAATGTTGAAGGGATTCGTAAAAGTTCAGTTGAACATTTTTTGTGATCTTGGATTGGATTTTGCGGTTTTGGAAGTTTGTTGTAGTTTCTTTATTGGGATTTGGTGGTAGGAACTTTAAAACGCAATGTTTGCGTTGTTTTGACGTTTGATTTGATTTGGATTTTTGCAAGATATTTTAAGGAAATGGGAAAAATTGTTATTCATGTTGGTCTGATGATGGGGATGAATTAGATCATATTAATTATTTTGATTTTATAGAAATTTCAATATATTTTTAGGAAGGTTGGCTTACAGGATCATTTTTAACATTTTATTTCAAATTTGAAATAGAGTTTGGAATGGCACAATTAATTAGGATATTGCTTGTAGGTATGAGTAAATGTTCGAGAAATGCCAAGGTGTTTAAGGTATTTCTCCCGTGAAGGGCTGTATAATTAAGGTGCCAAGTAACATATGTATATTTTATTGAAATAAAATTATTATTTTAAGAAATTTTGTTAGAAATACGTTTTTTAACTGCTATTCTTACAAAGTAATTAAAACGTTGTTATTACACGTTCATCAAAACATAGAGATTGTATATCTATATATATCATTTTCAGCAAATTCGCTAACTACTCAGAAACTAGATAGTAAATCTAGTTTTTTCTTTCACATGACTATGTGTTATATTAATATCTGTGTATGGTTAGTATTTATCAAAACATCTCTGCAACTAGGCAATGAATTTCCTTGAAACTTCGGCAAATTAAATATTAATAAAAAACAAACCTAATTTTGACATTTCATTGTATTCTCTTTGATTTGACTTTAACGGGAGAAATACCTTAATGCGAAATTACTTTTATGAAAAGAAGTATGGAATAATTTCCTAAAATTTGGTTTATTTTGACTAAAACGTTTTTAAGAAAATTATATTTTAAATAGCTGTAAAAAGGCAAGTATTTTATACCAAAATTAGCTAATTCGCCATTGACTTTTTTGAAAAAGATGTAGTCAAATTCTACTAAATTTTGAGAAATTGCTGACCAATTTCACCTGTAAATTGAAATTAAAACTTCCATTTTTCAAAAATGATGAATGAATCAATTTTATAACAACATAGAAATTATACAGTTTTTAACATTATTAATTTGTTCTTCAATTTATATTTTATGTTGAAGTTGCCAGCATATTAGGCGTGTTAGTAATAGTCGAAGAAAATACTGCGAAGTTGAACAAATTAATACGTTTGATATTGAATGCACTTGTTAATGCAGAAAAATACGATACAATATTTCAAGCTTTGTTTGTTTGGGGCCGCTCTACTAGAGCAAGAGGAACAAAATTTAGAGTTTGGTTAACGTAATTTCCTATAGATATGAATGTTATATTTTATTTTAGCAATCTATGTTTTACAAATTGTGGAATTATTTATAAAACATATTACAAACCTATTCAGAAAACCATGATGTTCATTGAGATGTCTTTTGACCATTTGACCAATTGACCACCCGGTCAAAATCTTCTTGGTCAATTGACCGGTCAATTGACCAGTATTTGACCCGACCGTCAAATTCTTAGTGCAATAAAAAACCCTATTTATATTGCACTAAGAATTTTAAATTAGCTAAAGATTATATTATTTAATAAATCTCGGGACGTAGAGAAGTACAACATTGTTGTAAGGACAAATGTGTTTAATAATTGGTAATAAATTAATCAGAGAAGAATTGTATACATAGAAAAAATGTTTAAACATACACCCAAAGAGTTATACTAAATCAGTGGCATTTCTTCTTCAGGTCTAATTTGCAACTTATTCTTAAAAATGGCCGATGAACATGATCTTCCATCAGACTCTGACGAAAGTGACGACGACTATGTGCCAGAAGGTGCAGAGGAAGTATTATCTGAAGAGGACTCAGACGGAGTCTCTGAAAACGACGATGTCGACAACGATGAAAACAAAAAGAGCAATAGCAGAAAGCGGACCAAAAGTAAGACTGCAAAAGGTGCTAAACGAAAGAAAAAGGCAGACAGCAAAGTAGAATCGGACACCGAAGAACCTGATGTATCTGAAAAGAAAGCACTCAGTGAAGAGGAGGAGAAGCGAAGAGCAGATATGCTCTGGGCTGACTTCATGAAAGATACGGGTAACCATTTTGATTTCTGCAAACAACACTTTTATTTCAAGATCAAATTCCAATCAAAGCATTCTACTTATGTCAATTTATTCCACTCATTCTTTAGATACAGTTCCAAAACCAAAGCAGTCGACTGAAACGAATACTTCTCAGAGTTCGATTGAAAATGCAGAAAAGAAGCAGGAAACAGTGAAGATAAAGAAGATTTTCGAGTTCGCCGGCGAAGAGGTGACCGTCGAAAAGGAAGTTCCTGTAGCGATGCTGGCCAAACAAGACAATGCGAAACGAAGCCCTTTGGCTGCGGAAAATGCTGGTTCTGGGCAAGCAGGTCGCGGGGGTGGCATTCGTCGAGGAGGTGGCATTTCGTCAGTCCTGGGACAACTGGGCAAGACACCGAAAATTAGTACTTTGGAAAAATCGAAACTGGACTGGGAAAACTTCAAAAAACAGCAGAACCTCGAGGAGGAAATCAGCACACATAACAGAGGCAAAGATGGATACCTGGATAGACAAGATTTCCTCCAACGGGCTGATTTAAGGCAATTTGAGATTGAGAAGCAGATGCGAAGTAACAGCCGACGTAGCAATCGATAAATTTCCACGATATTTAATTTCCCCATGATCATTGCTTCAATTTTCTAGCAGGCAGAACAATAAAACGACTTTTTTTATATACAAATAATTAGTGGTTCTTATTTATTAGACTGTAGGAGCTGAAATACCCTAACAGCAGAATCTGCCACTATGTGACAGCCTATATTCCGGTGTCCGCGCATCTTTTTATCCATCATCTTTAAGGGATAAACAGTTGAATGTTAAACTATTATAACGTAAAGGTGTTCATAGGATAAAACGTTAAACGAATAGAGATTATAGCTCAAATTTTAACCTGTAAATAGTTAACACTTCTTTAATTTATTATCCCTTAATGTGTTAACGGATATTCAGTCGATTTTTCTATCCGTGTGCAAAAAAGCGAACAAAAAAAGGTCGTCAATACTCAAACATCAAAGCAGGAAGGTCATTTTAATAGTGCAGAAACTACTGACCAAGGGTAAGTTGCCAAAAAAGTTGTTTTTGCTTAAAATGTTCCTTAAGACATGTAAGGAACAAAAATTTGAAAATGTTGAAAAATAAAAAATTTGAAAATATTTTTATTTATTCAATAAATTTACGGGACAATTCCTTGATGTATTAAAAAAATGTAAGATTAATAAGAAAGAATATACATATCATAAGTACGAAAAATTATATAAAAATTATCACAGGTAGAATTAAAGAGCTATTGAAAATATCTCTTTATATTGAGATATTGAAAATTTTGTAAAAATTTTTGAAAAATTTGCTAGTTAATAAATTTTTTTAATGTTAAAAATTGTACAAAATTAATAAATTCTAAAAATTTTGAAAAAATTTTGTAACTTTTGAAAATTTGACAAAATTGGCGATTTTGAATATTTTATATACACTCTTAAAAAACTTCATATTAAAAGGACTGTAATTTTGTGACATTCCGTTTATTTTAATACAAAACTTAATTTGATGCTGAAAGGATTTATTTTATACTGAGTAGGAAGTAGTTTTGTATTAAAACTACATCGACACTCCTTTTATTGTGAAAGGGTTTCCTTTTATCGATACCTTCATCGAAAAATTCTTTCATTATGAACCGATTCCTTTCATGACTAAACGATTTAAAGAGTGAAAAGGTTGACAGTTTTCTAATTACAAAAATATTTCAAAATTTAAAAAAATGTTTGAAAAATATTAAAATTATTAATTATTAAAAAAGACCGTTATCCGACTGTTATTCGACCGTTATTCGACTGTTATCCGAACCATATTATCCGAACCATATCTGCCATTTACCCGCCCCTTGTCTGCGCGTTATCTGCCCCTTGTCTGCGCCTTGTCTATCGCTTGTACAACCTTATCCTTCCCTTATCCGATCCTGATTCGACCGTTATCCCAGCGTTATTCGACCATTTTTCGACCGTTATCCGAACCTTATCCATCTCTAATCCGACTCTTATCTGCCCCTTAATTAGTAATAATACTAATTAGAATGACGATAACCGATATGCAACTATAGAAATGATAAATCTAGATATAAAGTGCATTAGTAGCCTTTTTGGACCTTCTTTAATGTCATCTGTTTAAGTATCATTCATTTATAAACAAAATCATATAGAATATCACCTTCGTTTCATAATGTCGCACATTAATTATATGCAGGTTCATTACCTTCATCAGCTCAGAACCAACGGAATAGATGTGACTCCTTATTCATTTGATAAATTTATTTTTAACAATCTG
Organism: Ceratoteleas bidentatus; assembly: GCA_022817645.1. Lineage (NCBI taxonomy): Eukaryota > Metazoa > Arthropoda > Insecta > Hymenoptera > Scelionidae > Ceratoteleas > Ceratoteleas bidentatus. The sequence continues at coordinate 17,443 of JABFPB010000113.1, forward strand.
TTCAAACATTTTCCACAATCCACAACTATTAATTACAAAAAAGATCAGAGTAAATTTTACACAATGTGTTAAATATAAAAAGGGAACAGATGATATTTAGCATTCAAGATAAGTAATTTGTACAAATTAATTTTCGATTCGTTAAGTGTCGTTTGAAAAAAAAATCACAAACGACTCTGTACATATAAGTCAGACTCAATCGATGGTACAAAATTATTTTCCTGGAATAATAATTAACTCCTACTATATATGTACGAAAATATACGAGAGGAGGATGATGATTTTGTTAGCGCGCGTCATAATAAAGTCGTATCGAATACCATTGTTTATTACACATTTACAAAAAGGATCATTTCAATGGGCGGCTTCCTTTACTATAACATTAGTTATGACCATCGTCATTCTCTCGAATTAGTCGATGTAGTCGATGTCTCCGCGTTACAAGTACAGCGACGCTGCAAAAACAATGTCCCTCTTCAATAGTTTGATCGATTCGCAAAATTTAGCTTCCAGGTCCGTGTTTCCAATATTTTTTGCTGCTTGGCAAAGTTGTCGCAGTACTTCCTCCAGACGTCTCATACAACGAATTATTGATCCTAAAAACAGTAAAAGGATTTCAATTTTATCTCAGACATCTTAAGGTAATCTTTATCTCAAACATCTTAAGGTAATCTTTATCTCAAACATCGTCATAATTCTAAGTATAAACATACTTAAAAATTATTATGGATAATAATGATAAAATCTTTACCTTCAAATATATCGGTCATTTTACATATTTCTAAAAAGGAAGCCCCCTTACACCATGCATAAACAACATCCATTAAGAATGGTTTGAATCTTTCGACATAACTATCTTCGTTCAAGTCGAGATTCGCCTCAGTTGAAACCTTCGCTATTCTCCTGGCAAGTTCTTGCATCTGTCGTAGAGGGCCACCTAACTCTTCCGTCTTCTTCGGCATTTCGGAAGACTTTTCGTCACATACCAAACAACTGAGCAGAGCCGTCATCTGGGGAACCGTCAGCGAACTGAACAAGCCGTTGAACAGCATCTCTGTCATCAGTAATTCGTCCGCGCCGTTCAACTCGCAGGCAACTCGACCTTTGATTTCGATTACATCAGTTGCAGTGCAATAAGCCATTCTGCGAAGCACACGTTTCCGGCACTTCAGCTCGTCCATTTGAAGAACAGACTTTGCACGTTTCAGCTCATCTTTAGCTTCGTTTAACTCAGCTGCCACTTTGTCTTTGCTCAAAAACTTCATGTAGATGTCGGTCATATCTGGATCCTTTAATTAAAATAATTGTGTTTAGTATTTTTTATTTCAACATAAAATAATCGGAAAAAGAGTTTGTAGATATTTAGAAATGAGAGAAAGTTAATTATTTCATCCAATTCGAATCGAAATCTGACATAACATATGAGTTTAATACAAATAAAAAGAAATTGGCAAAATTTGTGAACCTTGTGCAGTGGATGAGCATAAAGCCTCTCCTCTAAAACTTCAATTCGTTTGATAATATCTTTGAACTTTGAGTCTTCGATCTTCATGTCAGTGATAGGATTGAGCAGCGGTGGTCCCTCATTCTCGAATCTTTTCTTCACTTCTCCGATTGTTTTCAAAACACTCCTCCTGTTTTCCGGGGGTCGTAAATCCTTTGGATAATATATCCTCAGAGAGCTTATGTGAGATATTAAAGTGTGTGAAACTGAAATAACCTCCATCTCACCCTCCTCCCCCTCGGGACACGGTATCAGATCATTTTCGGTAGAGTTTTTCGCAACATGCATCAACATGTCGATAATAATAGTTGTTTCCTCTTTCGTTGGATTTTTGGGAGAGCTCTTTTTTTTAAAGTTGACTATGATGCCCCAGTCGAAAGAGTGTTTTTCGTTTTTAATCTGTTTTGATAAATGGTTATGAAATTATTGCATTCTCTGTAAAATACATTACAATGAGTACAGGCAGTTTGAAAATCAACAATGACGTACTCTGATCATTCGCCCAGGTTGTAAAAATGGCAACAAATACTCTGGTTTCGTCAGATAAGTCCGAAATTCAGTTCCCAGTCGATCTAATTGTTCTCTAATGTTATGATAAGACGATGCACTCTCATATTTAGGAACAGTGAGGGCATCGTATTTTACTTGTAACTCTTTTACCTCTGAAAAATGTAATTTGGATAAATTATCTAATTATTCAGTTTCTGATGAGTATACAACTCAAAAATTAACAAATAATTATTGTAAGATTGCTCTATTGAAAAAATATATATGCAGTATGTATTACTGTGTGCAATTTAGAATTTGAATTGTTTTGTTAATTATAAATTTCATTTAATAGTAAATAAAACTATATATTTGACAAATTAAATTATCAAATTTCAAATAAAAATAGTACTTTTGTAACAGCAAAAAATTTGGTCAGCTTAATCAAACTTTTAGGAAAAAACGAGTGTATGAGTAAAAATAGAAAATTAAATGAAACTTAAAAAGTAACTGACTATTGTACAGCCCTGGAATTAGAGCTTGATTCTGGAACTGGTAAAAACTTCTCTCCAGCATGTACTCCGGATTGATTTCTTCGACTCGCAGCAAATTTAATACCATGTTGTACGTCAAATGAAACGCAGAATTTATTGGATCGGCCTTGCCCTGTATTATTTCTTTGCCCACAGCTGGGCTCACTTGTTCATCGATCATGAAGATAACTATTCCTTTATCGTCCAAACCTCTTCTGCCCGCTCGACCCGCCATCTGTATATACTCGCCAGATGTGATCCACCTGAAGTCCTTCCCATCGAATTTCCTAGGGGACGTGAACAATACCGTTCTTGCAGGCATGTTCAGCCCCATGGCAAAGGTTTCCGTTGCAAAAAGTACTTTAATCAAACCCTCTCCGAATAAGATTTCGATCGTTTCTTTCAGAATCGGCAAAAGCCCACCGTGATGGATACCAATGCCGCGACGAAGCAACGGTAAGACGTTTTCGACCTGGGGCAACTTGCGGTCGTCGTCAGAGAGAACGTCCATTGCGTTTGCGAAAACTTCGTCGACGAGCTTTTTCTCTTCGATTGTATTCAAGTCGAGTTTTGTCATTTGAAGAGCGTAAGCCTCGCAATCTTTTTTGGAGAAACTGAAAATAATAACCGGGGCGAACCGGCGTTCCATGATCATTTTGACGATTTTGAAGATGTTCGTTTGGCCTGTATTGTTTCCTCTGAAACCACCTTTACGACCCCGCTGATCACCTTTTCCGGCATCACTCGCTTGAATACAGGCCATTGCTCGGTTGAAGCTGTCTTCTTGAAATTGTCCATTTTCATCAACGACCTAAACAGATTTTTTTTTCATTTAAAAACACAATGAACACAGAAAGGTTCATATTATGGTCATTAAGAAAGAATTTATTTTACCAAATGAATTCCATCTCCTCCAGCAGGGAATATGTAATGCTGTAAAGGCGTTGGCCGATAATCCGTATAAACTACGTGACATGGTTGTTTGTGTAAATGTGCAACCCATTCCACAAACTGCCGAGCATTGGGAATAGTAGCAGACAGGAAGACGTAATGTACATTGTCGGGCAATAAAATTAAAGTTTCTTCCCAAACTACTCCTCGTTCTTTGTCGCGCATGTAGTGAATTTCATCAAATATTACCCAACCGACTTCACGCATCACCTAAAATAAAAAGAGAACCATTGAAAAATAATTTTGCCTACACATTTGAATATTCTGTTTGTTTGATTATTCTACTAATTTAATTAGTACTAAATGTAACTTAAGAGTGTTACAGCTGGTTGTAACAGTCAAACTGGTAACTAAAAAGATAAATAATGAAAAAATTGAATTTAATCATTAAAATTGAAGGAAAATATCATTTTTTTATATGTTTATCAAATAAAGTTGATTTTTTAATTTAAGCATTTTCTCAAATGTATAAAGTTGCAGTAAGAAACTGAACAACAAAGTACTCTTTTTGTCTCTTTCTCATTGTGATCTATAAAAATTGCATAATTGAAACTGAAATATTTCCATTATTTGGTCGATGTAGTTTATTTTGCACAGCATCATGTTCTTTGAACATTCCTTATTAATGTATATGAATTTTGAATGTTATTTTACAAGAGTGCATGTTAAAAATGTACACTTCCTGCATTTTTTGAAATTATAGTTATTTTTCAAACAAGCTCATTTTACTTTAACATCCTTAATTAGTACTAAATATATTACTTCTGGTATAAAAGATTAAAAATTTACCTCCGATCCTCTGTACAACATATTTCTCAGAATTTCTGTGGTCATAATAAGAATACTTGCAGTAGGATTAATGGTTACATCTCCTGTAACCAGTCCTACATCTTTGAATTCCTCATAAAATTCTCTGTACTTCTGATTACTTAGGGCTTTGATCGGTGTTGTATATATCACCCTTTGCTTATCTCTCAAAGAACAAGCTATGGCATACCTGAAAATAAAATAATTTCATTAAAAATTATTACACTGCTATTTTTAGTCTTGAAATGTAGAAAAAATGTGTTTAGCTTAAAAGTTATGAATTACTCAGCAACAACAGTTTTTCCAGCCGAAGTATGTGCTGATACAAGAACTGATTGGTTATTTTCTATGCACAATATAGCTTCTTTCTGGAAAGGATCCAAGACAAATTTGTAATCTTTTGCAGGTTTCCTTGTGACTTCCTCAAGAGGTATGTATTCCTGACCAGGTGGCACAGCGACTTCATGAGTACAAGATTCGATTGTTTCTATAGTGTGAACTTTTATTCTAACTGATAACTCGTCTATGCTGCAAAAAATAAGAGAAATATCTAAATACAAATCAAATTTAATTGTAAACATAGTTTGTTGTGTTGAAATTCACAGAAATAAACATTGTTTGTATTCCAAAATGGTTTCTGTTTATAAGAGAAAAAACTCCCTTTGTCAAACTTTTACTTACTTCAAATCATCCAGCAAAGTATCTCTTTTCTGCTTTTTATGGAAAACTACATCGTCATCTTCGAGCTCCCTTTTTTGTCCACTTTCGTTCAGCCTAAAATGAACGATAAACGATTCTATTTAGTCAGTCGTAAAGAAATTCGGATAATTAGCAAAATTGCAAAATTAAGTTTGAATATCAAAGTTTGATAATAATATTACGATTTTTCTTCGGCTGTGGTCTCATTTTCCTTGTTAACAGACGTAGATTCCTCATGTTCAATTTCGTCATTATTTTCATTGAAAGCATCAAATAAATCGTCGCCAAAATCTGCCATTGTTTTGACTTTTGAATGAAAACTGCACTCACGGTTGAGGTTACGTGTCCCGCGTTAGTTTCGTTGACGTTAAGCCGCGTTCTAAAGAATTTTCTGTCTTTTTCTGTGCTACGTCAATTGGACTATTGCCCACAAAATGTTTAAAAAGTATCTAATTTAAATGATCTTTAAATACGATTAAAAAGCATTACTCGTATTTAAAGATCATTTAATTTAAAGATCAAGAAGAATTATAAAATGTCATAATTCAATAGATAGTCAAAATAAATCGAAAATCATCATATAACTCATGTCCAAATACCCTTAGCAAAGACTTATGTAATTATATAAAAATTACATCTTTGATAATATTAACAATCATAAATAGAATTCGTAATATTTCTATGCAAAAGCTACTTTGATTGAATGTAAGAATTGCTTGTCTTTAGGAACTTATACTTGAATTTAATTTGCATATAATACAGAAATTTACTTTATCTTCTTTCATTAACAATGTAGAACACTTCAAATAACATTGTATTCCAAAAACACATATCACAATTATTTATATATTATCCCAACACATATAAAAATCCTTTAAATTCTGCGCGTTCTACAAATCAATAATTCGGTTAGTTTCCGCACGGCGGCGCTGAAGCCAGCCCGCTCTTTCTATTACCTTCGTGAACTTACTACGTCGAAGAAGACAAATTCTTTTTTAGCGGAAATATTCCGTAGCTAACACGATGTCAGGGCTTCATAATAAGGTTTGTGCAAAGTTATATAAATCTGAGTAATAAAATTACATTATTTCGTCAAAATATTCGAATAAACATGCAGCCTCGCGATTTCCATGGTATTTTTGTGATCCGTTTGATAATTTTCGAGCTTCGGCCGCAGTGTGCTACGATGCTATGTTGGCGTGAAGTGCACGTGTCTTATTGTTAAATTGCAATCGCGTTGCGTTTACGATTACTTTCGTTGATTAATTAATCGGAATGGGATGACGGGAATTTTTCGGTTCAAATGATGGAATCTAACTTTAGCCAACATGTCCCGCGGCAATGTAATTTACAAACACATGGTGTCTACAAGTTGCCATAACCTTAAAATGTAGGATACTTGATTAAGTATGCCGAATACTTTGAACGTTACATTCTTAGCTTGAAATTTATAAAAGTAGATATTCATATAAAAAATTACTTCTTAAATGAATAATTTTTGCCTTATGACACAATTTAGTGAAAAATAGTTTATTGTAGCAATGTTGCAGAATTCACGAAAACTGATTAATAATAATTGTTTACTTTTTCAGCCATTGCTTATCGATGGCCGTGGCCATCTCATGGGGCGCCTGGCGAGCGTTGTTGCCAAAACCATCTTGGAGGGCAACAAAGTCATTGTTGTCCGAAGTGAACAGTTGAATATCTCCGGAAATTTCTTCAGGTTAGCAGAAATAGCAATCATTTTTCATTTTATATAAGAATTTTTTATTTGGATCGTTAAATTATTTGAAGTCAACCACTAATAAACCTGTTATTTACACTAATAAATCTGTTTCAAAAAATATTTTTTTATCAGTTAAAATATGTATCAAATGCAAACTAATAACATGATTAGTACCCAAATCTTACCTACATTATTTGAAGTGTTATGAAACCAATTTCCAGTATGATTATTCATATTCCACAAAATGAAAATACTCATACACCAATTTGTATCTAAAAAAGATAAAATTATATTTCAGGAACAAACTGAAGTTCATGTCTTTCTTGAGAAAGCGTTGCAATGTCAATCCTGCACGTGGTCCATACCACTTCCGTGCTCCCAGCAAAATTTTCTGGAAGACAGTTCGAGGTGTGTAATTACATTATTATAACTAGATTGTAAAGCTGTAATTTCATGATCAATGATTATTAACTTATTACCTACATTATTTGAAGTATACATGTAATAAACACTTGAATGAGATCAATGAAATTACAAAGAAAATTGTTGCAATGGGGAATGTTTGCAAAAATGTTAATCGTAATTATTTTTGCAATAGGTATGATCCCACACAAAACTCAAAGAGGCAAGGATGCGCTCAGAAGATTGAAGGTCTACGAAGGATGCCCACCACCTTATGATCGCAGAAAACGTGTTGTTGTCCCTGGTGCGATGAGAGTTGTATGCCTGAAACCCGGCAGAAAGGTAAAGGATTCATTCGATTATTGTCAATCATTTATCTTTGATATTTTTCTATGTTTACAATAAATATATCAATATTTTATAATGTGAAATACATATAAATTAATAGTTAAAATTTCAATTATGGGACAAATTAACAATGATGCTTATGGTAATTTGCGGCTGATATTGTCGAAGACAATTTTGATGCCAATTTTTCACTGAGATTATTTGTTCATTCAGTTCAGTTCTCTGAATTAAAAGATCAGATGATAACATTTTAATGTTTTTGATTTTTATGTTGATTAGTACTGTCATGTCGGAAGACTGTCTCATGAAGTGGGATGGAAGTACAAGGCTGTTGTGCGTACCTTGGAGAACAAGAGACGTGTTCGATCCATCCTTGAAGTCCAAAAGAGAGACAAACTCAAGGTATGTTTTGAGGAAATGTACTTGATTTGTGTTTATGAAATACCATGTATGTGTGAAATGAGATGTGTAACGGATGACATTTTTGTTGCAGAAACTCACAAAACAAGCTGGAGAAAAGGTTGCAAAGAGGGTCGAACCTTACACTGCTGTTATCAATAGTTTTGGCTACAATTAAGTTTTTGTAATAAAGGAAATAAAACCTTGCTTACAATACTGACTGTATTTTAATCGCTTTTGTATAAAAAACTTTAACACAATCATTTTGTATTACTGAATAAACTTATGTATTTCACATATAATTTGTGAATTATAATATTGGGTATGCAGCAAATTGAAGAAGATTATCAGTTGTGATTGAAATTTCTTTTAAATGAAAATTATTTGCCTTAATTTGGACATAATTTATGAAATGTTTTCTTATTAAACAAAGATATTTGACTTTGAGATTTAAACACTCAATTACATTTAGCTTACTTGATCTTTTTTATTTCATTTTTATATATTTCAGTTAATAAATTAATTTTCTAGTAGCGCAGACTATTTCCTACATATTTGAACATAATGTGAAGTAAATATTTAACATCACATATTTAACAGTTAGAAAATATTTTATATATATTTTTAAATATATATATTTATCCCTAGCAGAAAAAATTGTAAATAACGCTGAAATATCGCTGAAAAATTGTTTAAATGTAATTAATTTTTCATTTTTCAAATCTTTCTTTGAAAACTTAACGTAACTATTTCAAAACTGTTGTAAACTTTTCAAATTTTCAGCAAAATGTCAGCGGTTGTCATTTTGCTATCTGGAAATGTTTATAAATAGAAAAGTAGTAACATAAATTTAGTATCAAACCCTTTATTTACAAAAATATTTTACATTTTCATTTCTTTTTGTTCAAGTAAGTTTCATGATTATTCTTCCTCAGTGTGCACTGTGTAAACAACTGTGCCACCTTTGTCATCATCTTCATCATCAAATACTTCTTTTTCTTCATGTTCCGAATCCTCAGACGATTCTGATTTGTTTCTTATACGGTAACTGCCTAAAACAGGCGGTAATGGTCCACTTGCAGCTAAACCTAGTCTTTCAGCTAATCGTTCCGCAGCATGCTTAATTTGAGATTCCTGCAAACATAATTTTCACTTAGTACAAATATTCTATTTTACTCAATTAGCAATTATGATAGAATGCACAGAAATATCTTTTGTGTATCTCTTATTCCAAGATAAATAATTGTGAAAATTATAGTGTTATAAATTAACAGAATTACATGTAATTTATCAGCCTTTTCTTTTTCTAATTTCAAAGACTCCGTAACACTTAATAGTTTGATAGGTTCATGAATTATAGAAGGAGGGGTGGCAGATGTATTTTCCCAGTTCTTGTTTTTCTTTTGATGTCTTTCTTTTTCAGGATCGTGAACATTGCTCCTCGTCGTCTTGTATGGTTTAAAAGGCTCCCTCGTTTTGTTCTCTTTGGCTTTTTCGATTCTCTCCGCGATTGATTTGATGTGTTCCTTTTCCAGGAGACTTTCAATTTCATTCGGTTTTGCTTTAGAGAGTGATTCAATATCCTCCAGGTCTTCTTTCTTTATAAGACTTTCTTCTGGAGCAAGATGAACAATTTTCTTTTTGTGAACTCCAGTCCCAGTAGGCTAAGAATATAAAAACAATTTTAGTAAAATTTCAATACACATTAAATGCGAAATGAAAAGCCAAAAATAAAAATATCAATCTTTAAAAATTGTTTAATTATTCACTGGTAAATGTAGACACCTGAGCTAATATTTTCAGAGGATCAGTCTCATCATCGCTGTCCAGTTCTACAGTTTTCTCATTACCCTGATTCTCAGAATATTTGCCAGTCCATTCCAACTCTGTTACTGCAGCTTTGCCTTGGGTCGCAATATTTAATTTCGATAACAGCTCAGCTGCTTGGTTCACTTCTTGCTTATATTCTACTTCTGCCAAGATCTTATCCCTAAAGGCTTTAATTTTCTCTCCTTTGTCAGGTAAATTAGATATAAATTTCCTAAAGAAAATACAGTGAGGAAATCATCAAATGAGCATTCTTCACGACAATAAATTCGTACTGTAATAATTCATAATGTACAAATTCTTACTTGTTTGCAAGCAATTTATTTTGTCTGCCCAAAAGATCCTGCAGTTTAGGTAAAGTCTGTTTGGATAAATCGCCAATGTATCCTTGTCTCTCCTTTTTTGACATACCAGGCAGATCGCCAGGTATCCTTTTAATTATTTTTTCGCTGTGCATTGTCGCTAACTGAGGTTATAATTATAAAGATAACTTGTCACAACAAACGCGGACGTATTTCCAACCAGGGGTCGTACACTCCTTATGAAATTATTTGTCCGACGTTAGTTACCGCGCATTCCAACAGAGGCGTTGAAGGCGCTGTCGGAATACCAGGAATGACGTGAATATATTTGAATGTTTTGACAGGTCAAGGAAAAGTAAAACGTTCAAATGTATTAATGAAAAACTGTAATATTGATTAATTGTAATCGGCAAAAGGGTATGATTAATTAAATACAATTTCAAGTTCTTTTATAGTTTCGAGGTTTGCGAACGCGCAGAACATAGAATTAGTGAGTATTGTGAATGGAAAGAAACTATATTTATTTTTAATTTCGTAAATCTTTCGATGAAAAACGTATTCAAACTTATTTTAATTAATTTTTACGAGCGATCTGCACATCTTAAGTCACGCTTTATTCGGATTTTTACGCGTTTTTACTTTTTCACGATAATGCCTCGATATTGCCACGATAGATCGTGGCAACCCATTCGGTAGGGTGATGACGACGTTTTTGATAAGAGCTATCGATCCTGGTTCAAAGTTCAGACAGTTTCAGACTAAAAAATGTCTAGCCTGAAATAGTCCGACAAATGCATCTGAAAATTTGAGTCAAAACTCAATTTTTCATACTATTTTACTGCTGAAAGAACCTGAGTTAGCCGTCATTCAACGATCAGACTATTTCAGACTGTTTCAGACTAAAAATGTTCTAGTTTGAAATAGTCTGAAATAGTCTGATCATTGAACGACGGCTAAATCAGGTTCTTTCAGCAGTACAATAGTATGAAAAATTGAGTTTAGACTCAACTTTTCAGATGCATTTTTCAGAGTATTTCAGGCTAGAATTTTTTTAGTCTGAAACTGTCTGAACCCTGAACTAGGGTAGATCTACCAGTTGCTCAACCCTAAAACGTCACAAATTCTCATTTATCTACCCGAATTCTACTTCATTTCACTGCATCCAAGATTACCTCGTGGAAGCATTAGTCTGACACTTGACTTTATCCAGACTGATTCCACGTTGGAACCACAACCTTATCATCATCTCATCATCTCTTTAAATGCTCATGCATTCCCTGATAAAACATCAATTTTGCATGTATCTATCTATCTATAATATACATCATATCGTATGGGGTTCTCTGCATTAATTAGAACCTATCCCAAGACTTCAAAGAATCAATGTGAACCGCGTCGAAAAGCATGAAAAGAATGCAACATTCCGCTTGCACCCACACGTCGACCTTCACCAAATAGCTTTCGCGCCATGCGTTCCATCCTCTCGTTGGCGCATCTTGCTAATTGAGATGTACGGTTTCATCGACACCCATGTTGCACGAAACATCGCGCGATACCATCACGAAGCGGCGCGTGACATTTCGGCCGATGATTGACGAGTTGTTTTCGAGTCACGTACACAGAAAGATCGATGTTTTCAGGCCGCAGGCCAGCAAATCGGCTTACGAGGCATCGCGAATTCGCGGTAACGGCGGCGCATGGTATTGTGAAACTAATGATATAAGTCATTTAGCGCGCGCGTGAATTCACATGTAGGCATTACGTTTATCATCGCGCGCACAAAAATCTAGATTAAGAAAGTAATAACGATCCGTTCCGATTGTTCCAGGGCGAGGGTACCTACATATTATGCGTGCGCGTGCTTCCGGATCTTTAATTAGATCCATTACGCCAGCCGCAAACTCTGTCCGCGTTAAATAATTATGTGTAATTGGTGGCACGCTTTGTCTTGTCAAATCGCGGCTTCCTCTTTTTCCCCGGTGTGCCAACCGTCGCCAATCTCACGCGAAAGTCTGCACGTTTCTGCCTCTTTTCTGTTGGGTTTTATGTTTCTGAGTTTTACGTTGTGTAGAATAATTTCTTTGATTAAATTTATTATTTGTATTTAATTAATTCGATGTAATTATATAGTTCTCATAATTTTAGATTCATCAATCTTTTAATATTAATGCAAAGAATTATTTTTCAATTCAATTGTTATAATTTATTTTATTTTAAACGAATAACTATTATTAAGTTTATTTATTTAATATATTAATATATTTATACATAATAATATAAGAAATTATATTTATATCTGTTACTAAATGTGTTATTGAAATCAAATCAATATTTCATTAACATTATAATTTCGAATAATTTTTGAAAAGTGTTAAATCAGATTAATCCTATTAATTCTAATATTTACCGAATACTTAAATTAATTTAACGAATCCTCAATAACTTCTTTGATTAATCAAATTTATAATTTATATTTAATTAATTGGGTCTAATTATATAGCCCTCATAATTTTACATTCATAAATCTTTTAATATTAATACAAAGAATTATTTTTCAATTAAATTAATAATAAATATTACTAAGAATTTATTACAGATTACAATTATTTTTATAATTTATTTTATGAGTTACATGTTCTTAAAATTTATTATAATTCTATCCATTATAAATTTATTTTATTTTAAACGAATTTTAAGTTTATTTTAGATCCTATTTATAGTTATTTTATATTGAATTGAGTAGACAAATATGAAGATTTTCTAATAAATTGCATCATAATGCACTGTAGCAAATAATATGGATTTTTGATATTTTTTTATTGTATTTAATATCTTTTATGTAGCAGAAGTAAATTGCAAATGTTGAAGATATACATAAGTATATCTACTACTTATATTAATAGAAATTATGAAGAAAAAATGATGGCACGACTGAATTTTTTTAATTGCCATCCGAATTAATTTAGAATTAACTTCCAATACGAATATTTTTTACAGTGTTTTTATAATACTATATATATATTTATACCAGTCAAATGTAATATTACAGGTCACTGTTTCAGTTAATGATTCATGCGCAAAAACTTTATTCTTTTAAATTATATAATGAATTGCTTAAAGCGACAAAAACGCGCGACCAATTGACACTTAAGATACGACTAAATGAATATTTTAAACAGTGAATTCACCTATAACAATGTATTCGTTAATAGAAATGTATTCAAATGTTTGAAAGATATTGTTTTAGATGTTATTTTTTAATTTATTATTATCGTCAGTCTGTCTCTGAATTATTTTAATAAATCCTTGGTTTTGATATGTTCATTTATGACCACCGTGGATATTTCATATATATTAATTTCCTGAATTGTACACTTATTTATATGATGAAAGGCCAGTTTACACTTACAAAGATAGAGCTTCCCTATGTATCGATTCAAAAACAATCCATACTTGCATGTATAATTATACAATTACATGTGTTTATCTCATATAATTATTTTCATTGCATTTCATACAATTATATTAATGTTATTTTTGTACAATTCTAATGACTATATATGATCCTAAGTAAAGGTTATTGTAATTTATTTGAACTTACAGTAAATTGCTCGGTACAGTACATTATAAATCACGATGGCATTTTACTCTAATGGTAGTAATTTTCAATACCCCATTATCATAATAAAATTAATTTATTATCTCTTCAACTTAAACAAACTAACCTTTAAATTGAAGGTTCACGCTTCAACCTCAACATCCAATCATCTCTATCTTATACCGAAACACTTTGTCCCAATTTTTTGTGTACATTTATATCCTAGTTCGGGTGTTACGAAATAGCGTTCATATTGCATTAGGAACAATGTCGCCGGAAAATGGCCATATTCATCGCGAGGTGGATGAAAAAAAAACAAACGACGAAAGTAGGATTGCCGTAAAAAAAAAGCCATGAGAAAAATGGCGATCCGCCTGTGTGCAACGAGCGTAATTACTTTGTTCGCATAAGTTATGAGAAGCGTTCCTTGGAAGACATCTCGGGTGATGCATTGCGAGTTATCATTGAATTATTGCGACACGATGAAAAGTCAATTCTGCGCGAGCGGGCGTTTCATCAAAACGATAATTGATTTTTCAAACGGTTCGCTCGTTTTCTTTGATTGGATGAAAGTGATTTGATTTGATTAATAGCTATCAGAAAATTGAGTGTTTTCGACGTGCAATGGGGGATTTCACTTGGTCGTTGGGAAATCTCGGTTATAGGGGGTCAATGGGAGATTTTAATTATTCGGAACAAAGTAGATTGCACTTGTTCTTCAGTGACCTGGAAATACCTTGACCTATCAACAATCTACCACTTTTACATCCAGTCTTCCTGAATTAATTTTTATCATTAATCACAATATCAATAAAAAAAACAAATGATTTGAAAAATTTATAAATTTTAAATATATTAAAAAATGTGTTGGCTGATTAAAACATACAGAAGGTCTGCATCGATTATATTGGTGTAAAGATATCTGGAATATTTAACACAAATATACTCTATCTTTGGGACAGCCATAGAGTAAATTTCTATCAAATATACTGATTTAAGAATACTGATGTATTTTTCCTAACAAATTAATTTTTTTCGCCATACCTCTAGACTAAGCAATTAAAATGTTCAGGATACAATTCTCACCAACAACCTTCTTCATCACAGATCCGTCAAATCAAAATTACTTCCACCTCAAACAAGCGAAGTTTCCCAGGTAGGCACGAGGAAGCGAGCGTTCAAAATTTCACTTAAATCAATTTCCTCGACTTCAAAGACGGCTCATTCTCGTAACAGAAATTACAGAAATTAAAATTGCCGAGCCAATTTGCTTCGAAATTGCGATTACCCCCGCCCCCTCCATGTTTGCATCCCAATTTTCCCAGACGATTAAAAAAGCGGAAAACGTCCTGTAACGCACTCCCAGGACGCGGCGCGATCAAACCAGCCGGAACTTCGGAAACCTAATAACAGGGCGCGGCTCGTAATAATCGGCGATTAGCTTGATTAAGGCGCCGCTGTGAATCGCGAATTCGTGCGTTCGCGCCCTCGATGCATCGCATCGGCGCAACAATGCGTAGGCGCGCATGCCTACATAATTCCCAGCGGCGGTACACTTTTAATGCTATCGTAATCCGAATCGCCTAGTTTATCTAATTACGCGGCGTTTTTGTCGCCGTAACGAAGCGCCGAAAGAGCCGCAATTATCTCATCTTCGTCGACCCGGCGGACTAGATTTCACGCGCTTCCGCTTCTTTTCTCTTTTGTTTCGTCGCGCTGGTATCACGCAGAGGCCCCGATCTGCGGATACGCGGAGAAAAATTATTAAAAATTACCATACTGCAAAGGAACATTGTCGTAAGGTGCACAGGCATATGCACTGCGTTACGAGGAAAAATATGGAACACTGAGAAAATATTCCAAGAATTTTTATTATATCGTTTAGTAATAACGAAGAATCATGTTCCAATCGAAAAATCTATCTAAAATAGATAAAAATTAGTAATGATATTACGGTTTTTATGCAATTTAACCTACAATTGGGATAAAAGGATCCGTTGGCGGCACTGTAATCACATGAAAATGGCCGATTTAAAGCAAAATCCTGTTTTCAAACAATAAATTATTGGAAAATACAATACATTTCTCAAGCAAAACATTCCACGTGATAAAATAGCACATTTTAATAGAAAAATATTGTAATAAAATACAAAGTGTTTTTTATTACAATAATTACTGTTGGTTTGCTTTATGTTTGCCATTTTTCTTATCTGTTGTTTCATAAAATTCCGTTAGTTTCGCACGCTAATCTGTTAGTCCCAATATAATATAACTGTATTCGCTGAGAAAACTAAATGGAATCACCTAAGTGGTAAAAATTTACCACTTCGTGTCATATAGTTGCGTTGTGTTTACAAATGAAGGTATCTGTCATAAATACCGGTTTTTTAATTAATTTTCAGATCACAATATGATACAGGTACAAAAAATGCCATTGGTTATTAGTTTAAAGATTGACGCAAATCTAACCTCAAAATATGGATGTGTCTATACTAATCCCTTACTTCTTCAAGAGGTAAACTTTTACCACTTAGTTTTCTTAGTGTTTGTTTTTCTCATACTTTACCCTTTCTGTACTGTAAAGAAAGACATTTTCTAACCTGAAGGTATAAATATCAGGAAACTGTTGCCTCAGTGTACAATGACGTAACGTATTTTTCAGCCCTGATTCGCGGTTCCGCAACGGCTCCGCGTTATCGGGGCTTTCACTTGACGATGAGCAATTTGGATGAGCAATTAGGAAAAAGTGTGACATCCTTTGCTAACAACCCTAAACGGGTGCCGGTGAAAACTGGGCGAGATCGCGCGAGGAGATTGGAGACAGAGGAGATCGTGGCGGTTCTAGAATGGAACAGCTGGGTGCTGGTGTAGTGTAAATTGCAGGCTGCTGTGATTAATAGGGCTTTTCTGAATGATGATGAATTGTAATTAAAGAGTGCATTGGGAAATGTAGAGTTTCGTCGTTGGACTTTTTTTTGTTAGGTTCGGTACGTTGAGGTAATGTAAGTTGAGACAATAATAGGATAATTTGTGAACGAGGGGATTTTTTGAACAAGTGGCAAACAGACGAAGTTTTTCTGATAGGTTGTAAATATTCACTGAGTAGAGTAATAAATTGATATTTTGTATTATCTTTAGAAAGAAATAATAAAATTCATTCACTTATAATGAAAAATGTAGTATACACGTTGTGTAGAATGATCTATCACTCAGTAATGGTGAATTTTCCAGCCTAATTACACGAAGTAATGGTTTTTTTGCGTGTTACTAGATCGAAAAAATGGGCCATTAAAATCGAGTAAACATTGTAGCCTGAATTAAAGAAGCGTTACATATCTTATTATCATTTCAGATAATTGAGAATGCGTGATCTAAGAATAACCGACGAACATTTGTTGAACTCTTCTGTTTAAATATGCTAATAAATGGGGTTTATTTTCAACGAAGAACTGATCGTGTGGAATTCATAAATAAATGTCAAGAATATTAAGTTTCATTAATAGAATGTCCGTTTGATTAGATATTTAAAGTGTGTACGCATTGACAAAATATGTACTCATTTCTTCTTCTAAGCACCTAATTGAACTTAAAAAAAAATTACGTAGAAATTGAATTTATATTAAATAATAATATTACGTTCATTCAGCTCAAAATATCTGTAGCTTCTGTTAAATTAGAAAAAAAGAAAAAAAAACTTGATTCGTCATATTTAATGTAATATTTACCTTCTCTAAAATTTTACTTTTGGACGTTTTATAGATTTTATTTATTAACGATGACGGTGGAAGTAATTTTAGGTGCATTACATACAATTTAATTTATAAAGACATTTACCAAGGTAAGGCATTAGCCGGCTAATAACTATTATACTTAAAAGAGTAGTTTATAGCAAAAATTGTACAATTCAGAACGATGTTACAAAAAGACTATGTAGAAATAAAATTAATTCCATAAGAAGTTTTTTATCGCCAATTTTTAAATGTTAGGGAAAATTAATGTTCTTGTACGTTTTATGACTATAATCCTCCTTTTTCTCGCACTATTCGCAAAGGAGTTCATTATCGTTATTAAGTATTTATAACGGGAAAAGCTATTTTACCTTCACCCACTCGAATAGTTGTATTTATACAATTTATGACAAATTTGAAATGTCGCTTTTTCTGCGTACATTCTCGGCTGATTCCATTAGCTTCTTACTATATATATACTAAAAATAGCTTAAATTAAAATCTTATTTCTTTTAAAAACGCAACTGAAAATTAAATTCTACAAATGGAACAAGTTCAACAAATTGTTTTCACTTAAACACAATTTTTTTTAAATTCACACATTTACATTTACAATATTTACACATAGTCACTTCTTCCTTTTATTACAGGAATCAAAACCATAACAATTACAAAAATCGGCAAGTTAAAAGTATATTGTCACTAAATTTTCACTAAAACAGTCCATTGAAGCCATTAGCAACATTACTTTCTTTTTTTCATTTACCCTTTGTCATGGCATGAAATAACGTAAACGAACAGTCGCACAAAAGTATCGAATTCATCTCTAACCCATCAAAGACTTTCCTTCGAATTTACGCAATAAGTCCTGTCATCTACGTACATCAATGGTACCACAATTACACAAACCCCTCTTTACAATCTACAACTTAATTCCGTTCTTCTAATCCCCCTCTTAACAACATAACTCAATTTGTTCCAACGCTACAACAATCTCCACAAATCAATCAATCCTCAACCTCTTACACCTCAACGACCCAACATTGCACCTGTAAAACCACTCAATTGACATCCCAGCAATCAGCGTCCGAACGCACAAATCCGCATATGGAAACCGGCGCCTGTAAACGTTTCGAACCAACTATTACCAACGTAATTATTGTGTAACGTTCGAACATAGCACTGTCTGCGTCAGCGCCAGTGCCTCGCGTCTACTCGCGTTTCCAGCGCTTTCTCTTTCTTTCGGCCGTTTCATTGCCGATTCCGCGAACGCCGATTTACTCCACGACCTGAAGACGGAACAAAGACCGGTCCCCCCGAGAGCACTAACGGTCTGATCGCGAATCACCCACTGGCGTTGCGAGATTAATGCATCCCATGCAAATGTCAAATATGAAATCCTTGCCGAGTTCAAGCTACAACGCCACGCGATGGCAATTGTATTACCGATTACGAAACAGTTAATTGCTTTTCTCCAGGAAAAAACATTGACGACAGTAAAACTTTATCCACAGAACGATGGGAAACGAGTTCATTGATTTTAATGGCTGGACGATCGTTACTTTTGTTTCTTTCGTTGCTAAATTTTAGTTAGGAAATGTGCAACAGGACGACGGGTGAAGAGAGAAATCAGTTTCAAAGTAAAATCGTTTGGTTCTCATTTTCGCAATTTTTAAGAATAGCAAATGATCCCTATCGGTGGATAATGTTTTTAAAATATCATAGAAATATTTTTAAAATATTTTTTAATATTAAATAATATTTTAGAAATATTTCTAAAATATTTTTTAATACTACACAATATTGTAGGAATATTATAGAAATGTTAGATGTTCGACGAAAATAATAGTTGTTAAATATTTTTATATTTTTAAAATATTTTTAAAACGTTTTAAAAACTTTTTAAAAGTTTAAAACATATTTTAAAAATGTTTTTAAAATAGTTTTAAACTATTTTAAAATCATTATTTTCGCCGGACATCTAACATTTCTATATTATTTCTAAAATATTAATATTAAAAAATATTTATAAAATTATTTCTAAAATAAGTCTAAAATATTATTTTAATATTAAATAATATTTTTCACTGATAGGTATACTTTGATAGGACAAAAATGGGTGTTTCGCTGGAATATCTGAGATTTAATTTATTCAAAACTAATATTTCTTACCAAAATCCTAATCTATGTCTTCTATTATCTGCAATAAGATATTTTAAAACTTATTCAGCCCCGTTTAATAAAATTTAACACATGATGATCAATAGATGGTCATCCCGAAAATTAGACCATTTTCGATAAACTTTTGATTATAAAATGATCGTATTTGATCAAATCGGAATTTAATCACAACCTTAACTTCTAATTCTTTTCACATTTATATTCTTTGCACCTTCAATCCCATTGTGTCAATATGCATTTTGTTCGAAGCTTACTACCGCAAAGGTGTTTCCCCCACAAGCAACGCGGAATTGACAATTGCGAGCATTCGTTGAAAAGAAAACCCGACCATTTGCACCTAAGTACAGTTAACACTTGTTTATCCGACTCGAGCAAGCGAGCGCTTGTTAATCTTGGCTTCAGCTATTTGATTAGCGCAACCTCTCTGAGAGCCTGCTTCTTTGGGAACAATTATCTAGGAAACGCGCGGCTGTTGCTCGCGAGTGCACGATGCCATCGAAAGTTAAAGAAACGCGCTAATGAAATATTTATGGACCGCAGTGGTTCGCACAAATTGTGGCGCGATTAATTAGAGCGTGGATCGCGAGAACCCGCGATGCTATCAGACAATGCTTCCAATTGGGAGGTTAAAATATTCCGGCGCGTCAAACGGAGGAACAAAACGATTTGCTCAAATATTTACGAATGTTATCAAGACGCGATAAGCAAAAGTCTTGCCGGTTCGTGAATTGCACGCTTTTTGTCAAGGTAAACAAGTCGCGATTGGAAGGGTAATAAAGAGTTAATTATACATTGTTTCGGGAGATAACAGATTGGGATTTTAGTGTGAATGATGTCACGGTTTTAGCGGTAGTTCGGAGGCTTTATTTACAGTTCGTCTGGAACGGAGTCTGAGAAGTTCAAATGTCGTTTGTATGGTATATGTGTTTAATAATACATAAATCCAAGCGATCTAAGATATAGATTTCCGCGTGAAGGAGACATTGGTAGAAACATGTAAACGTTACGAATTACGGTAAAGAATAAAGTCAAAGAGCGGACTGACTCGGCAGGTGTTCAAACTAGTTTTATTAACTGTTGTAATATCTGATAAAACGTTGAACTGAATTGCTACGCTGTACTCACTTGATGATTGTAGTTGGGTATGAAAATTACTGCGGTTTTAGGATCGTGTTATTTATATATGCACAGAATATATGTAAGTGGCAAGACTTGAAGTATAATGTAATTATAACTTGCGTTATAATTACTGTTGGCTTTGATTATATTAAAAGTAATACGGGGAATGGTCAAGTCTACTTTTTTATTCATTGAAACCTTGGAATTTTATTCGGATCCGTTTCGAATGATGTATGAAAGTATACTTTTCAACAAGTACAGTGACTATTGTTTTTTTTATTTATTGTGAATTATCTCTATCATAGATCATATTAAAAAAATTAATTTTTTGAAAAAAAATCTAATAATAAAATTTTATTTTTTATCTTTTCATCTAAAACATGTTCTGAGTCATACCATTGTTATAAAACAATTTTTCATTATCCTTCAAGATCCCTCCGATATGCGATGATTACCTCTAATGCTCTCCGAGTCAATAAAACCTTTAAACGCGCTACCATGACTCATTTTTCCGCGTTTATCGAGCGCTGCCATTTCGCAAAGAAACCGACCGGCCAGCCGTCTGTTTATTTTCGCAAACCGACACGCCGATTCCAATAATACATTTCAATTGCTCCAGCTCGAATCGACTTTCACCGCTTAGCGCACATTTCGTCCGCAATTTTACCGAAAACCAGACGACAAACACAATCGCGGGCAAAAATCGCGACGTCTTTCTTTCGCTTGCATAACAATTAACGAATTGCAACCTCCGAGTGCAACCTCTGTTTACAACTTATAACGAGCTCATCGTAAGCCCGCTAATTGCGCATTATTAGTTTTCTTCTAATTTACATTTCCAGCTTCCTACTTTTACGTAACATTTTCATTTAATAAATATTCGGGCTAATGTTATAACTGCACGGTGCATTAAACCTCGCGTGTTTCCAGAGATACACTGACCTCCCTTCCCTCTGGCAGATAACCGAGCCTCTGTGATGTCGAGTCAATCAGATGCGCAAGACGCAACCGTATTTCGTTCAAACGAAACAACCATTATTTGCAAATCCAACCACTGAGGCAACTTTTCGTCCACAAATGAAGCCGTTTCCCAGTCTCACCGAATCAACGATCAGTTGCGGTTCTTTTTGCTGATTTTAAGCTTGAGGAAGTGCCACAGATATGGCTGAGACAAGTTAACGCTATCGTGTAATTTTTTAGCTAATAGTGACATGTAGTAGATTAAGTATATCAGTACATACGAATAAATTGAAGGGGAAACAATCGATAACGTGATAACGATTGGAAATGGTTTATAATGTTGCTAATGTTGAAAATGAAATAGTGGTTTTCTAATGTGAAGTAAAAAAATGAAATTAGCGGTGTCATTTGCAAATGAAAGTAGATTTTGTCATATCTTTTTTTGCACTGATTATTGCGAATCATAACTATACTCTCTCCGGAGAAATACGTTTTCTACGTCATACGAGTGGCAAGAAAAAGACGAACGAATGGGTTGGTAATAACATGCAAACGGAGACAAGTTTATATAATTTTTATTTATTTAAAAATTATTTTTATGTTAAAAGTAATGTTTTTGGTTCAAAAGACTTAAAAGCAAAAAAGAATATCTTTTGTCACCTGAAAGGAATTCCTTTTCGATGAAAACGATTTTGCTTTTTGGACAAAATATCCTTTTCATCCAAAAGGATGTTTTTCACAGTGTGTTATAGGGACATTTTATGAAACATATAGTCAGTAATTATTTATTTTATTCAATGTAATATTTCGTTGCTAGTTAGAATATAACATATTCTAAAATATTCACCAACGTAGAATCATCTACAAATTAAATCTTCAATTTCACTTTTTTCTTCAACCTTTTTGATGCGGCCTAAAAATAATCTTTCACGCCAAAAACGAATAATTTCACCAAGGTGAAAGAATCCCTGACTATAAAACGATTTCCTTTCATAATAAAATAATTACCTTCCACCCTAAAATTATTTTACTTTTGGCAGTAAACCGTTGAAAAAGTCAAATTATCTCTCTCGTGTTGAGACTTCTTCTCAGATAGTGCACGATAACGAAAAACTCGAAGAAAAAGAACCAACAAACAATAAGTCAAGAAAATTGCTCGTTAAATCGGCGTAATTAGGTGTCGACGATGATACTTAATTGAGAATGGTACAGTTATGCGATTGAAAAATGTTATAACTGTGGAACCATGGTTTCTGAGTGACACGATAATTGCGTGATTCTTTTGGATAATGACATTACGGTAAACAAAGTGTAATTGCGTAATTGCGCGAACGCTAAGTGAATTATAAACGCGGCGGAACCGGGGATTAAATATCGGCCGGAATGATACTGACCCGGAGTGGGAGCGCGCTTGACAAATTACCGGTTGAGCGCTCAATCTGGGACACGTCGAGCGCGACCAAAAAATTACTATGTCAACGCAGGAAAAACGGACACGAAAGTCAAGTCAATTTATACACAAATTATGATTCGTTACTTTCAAATCGGTTTTCCAC
The DNA here is from genome assembly GCA_022817645.1 of Ceratoteleas bidentatus. NCBI lineage: Eukaryota > Metazoa > Arthropoda > Insecta > Hymenoptera > Scelionidae > Ceratoteleas > Ceratoteleas bidentatus. Next base: position 40,569 of record JABFPB010000113.1, read on the forward strand.
GCATTGACCCAAGAAATCGTGTAGCTCGATCGACGCGAGTCAAAATTTCACGTTGGGCGCCCACTTTAACGTTAGGTTAATTTTGCATGCATATTTTTGTAGGTTAACAATTGTGCAACTACTGTAAAGGGTATTATCGTAAATGATTGCTGTATTTAGTGAAGGGAAATTAGGATTTTTTAATTTCGCATTTGTTAATTTGTTCTGCAGCTTTGGCAATATCCACGGTTGAAGGCTAATTTTTTGTTTATAACAAATATCGATATTGAGACACTGCTGGTTTTAAACTTACTTTCAGCACAATTATTGTGCAAAGTCCACAAACGTTTCACACTCCAGCGCTCGCAAGTTTTACTTGTTAATAATTCGTCCGAAGGAAAAGTTCATTTCCTTTTTACTTTTCATGCAACAATTGCATAAAAAATGACGGCATTGAGTTATCTGGCAAAAGAGAGTGAAGTAAAATTTATCTGCGACGAAGTAACGTCACCATTATGATATCTTTGACGGAAACACTTTTTTTCTATAATCGACATTAGTCTTGAACATTTCCCATAGAATGTTCCTTTCAAATGCTCTCGATATTAGCGATAAAACTTGTTCGCCAAATTTTTCATCCAACCGAACTTTCCAAATACAAATTCTAGGTTTCAGGCGAGTTATTGCTACGAACTTCTCGTACAAGTAATTAGTTTCATAACGCGAATTCGCAGCGATCATCGCCTGGGGTAACTGTATGGCCATTTTTGCAGCAGTGAATCGCCGCAATTATGGCTCCTTTTTGGACTAATTGTTATCGATGCAATTGCACGCTTTTTCTTCAAATCGGACGTTACGCAACCGTGCCGGCAATTGTCCGGCAACAAATTGCAATCACGTTCGCTTCTTCCGTTTCGCGATCGCCGATCGTTGAACGCTGCTATCGCTGATCCGAGTTGATTGCTATTAGGCATAGAATGTTGATGGGTACCGAAGAATGAGAATTGCGTAACTTTCACACGCTGTTTTCGCTTGGAAATTAATAGGATAAACGTCTGTAATGTACGACGTTTAAGGTAGTTCTCTTCTCTTTCAATTTCAAAAAGTGAAAAAAGTGCACTTATTCGAATAAGGGAAAATAAGTGAATATGAATTTTTTAAGAAGTGTACTAATTTGTTTAAGTGCACATCTTTTCATTTATAGTAAGTGAATATTCACTTACTTAAATTTAGAGAGTAAGTTGAATAGTCAGAATTCGATAAAACTTAACATTTTGACGATGCTATTATTTGATTTTGTAAATTGGATAATAACAAAAAAATTGTAAGAGCCCAAGTTTGAAGTTTCAAACAATTCTCACTTTTTTAAACTTAGTGTTCAAAAACCTTGAGTATTTTTCTACTGAATTTCGTATTGAAGAATTGTTCAAATGTAGTTTTTATCATACAACATTTATCATTATACATTGAATTTATTAATCGATTTCGTGGGATTTCTATGCACGTAATTTAGAGATGTTTATTTTTGTTAATCAAAAGCGAAGACTGCGTGTGAAAATTACGCAACCAGCTATCATGCAAAGCAGTTCCATAAACAAAACGCGGCCAACAAAATCGCCAATTACTTCTATCAAATCAACGATAGCTATCGCACGAAAATGATAATCAATGAGCAACTGCGCCTTAATGCAACGGAACATACTCTTTCCCACATTTCGCGCGGGAACAATGGCAGATAATCGGGTGCTCGATCTTCGAAAAGTTCGATCGTGCGCGGACGATATTTAATTGACCGACCGCGGATATTAAGGACTTTTTGTTTTTCATGTGAGAATATGATATTCATTAAAAAATAATGTACACATTTATAAAAATTTGTTTTTTTTTTGTAGAAAAGAAGGTAATTTAAAACTTATTTATAATTACTTTATTATAATACATTTACAAACAATATAATACTTATAAATACATCATAAATGCGTATACATCGTGATACATCATAATATGACATCTAACACAACGTACCCCAAGTAGTAACGTTTAGTTCTGTCTCAATTATTTTTCTAGAGATTTATTTTTTCTGCCCCGATAAATTTCAACGCAGAATCGATTTCCTTCGGGACAACGTTCTTCATTGATCCAATTAACTTATTAAACGACTTCTTCGGCTCGAGGATGGAGTAATAAATCGCTCGTCCGATCAGTGGGCGATAAAAAGTGGGCTATTGATGTTCCAACTTGACCGTGTAATGATGCAAACAACGTGTTGTCGTGTAATATTCAAGTTTCAATAACGCGGACCGTTCTCGATTGATAAAAATACAGCTACACGCGCGAAGTATTAAGTAATTGGTTTTTAATTGAATGTCCAGCGAGTTGATTGATACTCAAATTTACAAAGTAGTGACGCAGACGCGAAAGTCGCCTGGAATTAGATTACATTGATGTTTTGTAAAGTTGACCAATCAAATGGTAGAGCAGTTCAATTACGTTGATTAATGAACAAACTGAAAACGAAACGGTTTTCCGCGCAGTATTTTGTTTTATTTCTATTAATTAATTGCGATCGATAGTAAAGTGGGGTAATACGATGCAGGCAAATTAAATAAGAAATAGATTACCGTTTAGTTTTTTTCGAGAAGTTATTAATTGGAAACGATCTGGTACTGTTTAGGGAAATGTGAGATTAATCAATAGACATAGGAAAATTCGTATTATTTAATCGTTTAACGTGCAATCAATAGCGCGTTGAGTGTCTCTACATTCATTGCAGTAAAAGTCCTTTTGAACAAATTGAGTGTGTTTCTACATTCATTGCAGTAAAAGTCCTTTTGAACAAATTGATTTCTAATTCCGGCGTTTGCAAGATTTATTTAAACTGCCAAGTTAAACGGAAACTTCTCATTTAGAAAATTGATAATGCTTATTATTGTATTCTCACTAAGGAAACAAATGTTATGATTTAAATTTATTTTTAATTCGCGAAGCTGTTTATAAAAATCTGTCTGCGATTCAATTAATCAATACCTATGGTTTTATCTCGTAAACATATAATGTGATACAAATAGGTCAAGTGACAAACGCAGTTTCAGAAAAAGTGAACCGCGTCGATTGAACGCGTTTCATTTCCGCTGCTTTTTTCAAGGAATTGATCTAGAAAAACGAAGCAAACTCCTCTTCGAAAATTCCACCTGACAGAAAGTGTCGAGAAAATTGCGCGCTGCTCGTGGCTTTTCTCAAACTCTTCGCTTGTATTATATCGTTCGCGCGGAAAATGGAAACTTCTTGTACTTGATTAACATAACCTCATTGTGGAAGTGTTTTTACAGTGCAAACTCGAATCCCTCTGGCGGAATTCAGGATCATTATTTTGCAGCATATTTTTGCGTAAAAACCCCCATTTCTCACTACCGGATATAATCAAAAGCTGCATAAGATTAATTTTCATTTTTAATTATTTGATATTTTTCAAACATCGTGCTTTGTATAAAGCAATATAAATGTATAATCCAGTTCTGGGATTATCAGGATGTACAGTAAAAATAATGTCCCGGCACCGAGTGGACCATAAAATACCTGCTTATAAACATTCAACACACTTTTATTATTCCATAATAAAATTTTAACTACTTTGTAATGGAATTTCACCAAAGGTTCGCACGAAATCATAAAAGGAATATAATTGAAAATCGCTAATCACCATCCAATTTACCATCTCTTCTTCGCAACTTTTCATCGCTTCGCGAAACTTGGTTCACGAAGTACGAAAGGCCGCGAGAAATTCCCATCGGAAGTAACTCGTCGGCAGATTTTCTTTCCTCGATGAGCGACTTTCGTTGATCCCTCCTTGCGAATAATTGGGAGGCCCGTTGGATCGTGTTATAAATATGCATGAAAGTAGCGCATAATTTGCGTTCGGACGCTCATTTTCCGCAATAACCCGCGATAGCTCATTTACTTTTCTAATTTGGTTACGCAATCTTTTTCGGGGTTCATCTGCAGAAAAAGCGCAAACTCAGAAAATGTTTAGATTGTTTAGATTGTAATATTTTTTAGTTTGAGACACATTTTTTTGATTGACCAATTTATTTAACTGAATGTAAGCAAAAGATTTGATTAAAGAATTTATTAACCACTAATTTACAATTTTAAGAATGTTTATAGAGTAATTCACAACTGTATGCAGTAGGATATTAAATTTATAAAATTAAATCTACACGCTATACAAATAATATAAATCTACGTTTACAAAAATAATTTTTCCTGTCGATCAAATAAGGTTAGGTGGATGCGACTGCACCAAACTAAACAAAATCGTTAGAAAATCCTGTCAAATTAAGAGGAATATGATACAATAACTCTGGGAAAAGTTAGAGATTGAAGTTACATCCAAAATGAGGATTGTCCAAAATATGTCGAATGAGTATTATTTGTATGTCAAAGCCATCTGAAACTTATCTGAATAATCTACCATTGATGTGCAATTTATCACGAAACGAAGTGAGCAAAGTATACACTCTGTTACTTTGACCAAACTCATATAACCAAATTATTTGTCTGAGTAGAACAACGCACATTCCGCGACCGTTTTACATCACAATCATAAACACGCGAAGAAGAGTCAGAGGAAGACGAGGACGCAGAGTGACACGGGAAGTGAAACGAGGAACTCTTTCAGTCTTTGTACCAGCGATGCTCGCATTAATTATGGCCGCGATACACTTTTACGTTTGATGGCAGAAACGGTGTTCCCGAGCAGGAAGCGGGTGTTTCATTGTGGTAAAAGTTTCGATAAGATACGGCTCTAAGTGATGTTGATTATATGATTAGCTGCTCGAGAGCCCCGCGCTTCTTCGTTACCCTTCGTTATCGTTTTCCGCGCGAGTTTATTTGCATCGCAGAAAAAATCTAACATCGCGTTAATAAGGGTACCAGTCGTTATTGTAACGAGGGTTCCTGTTGTTGGAGCAATCATTGCGCGGAGTAGCGGTTAAGGTTTGTTGCGCGGGTAATGAATTTTCGTAGACAGTGTACCCTTCGTGAACCATGAAGTTAATGGGTAATCAGAGAGCTGAGCCATGAAGGAGCTAAAACACATATGCCTTTAAGGGATTCAAGATATCTTCTTCAGTGGGAAGTAAGGATTTGAATTGTGAAAGAATAGGGTGACATAGGAAATTTATTGTGGGAAGAATTTGTCGTCGACATAAGTATGTGCAGTGAAAAAATATTTAGCTGATGCTAAATTTAGTAAATTCTTAGTTTATTATGGTGTAACACTAGGGAAAAAGGTGTTTCATAGGTGTTTCATTTTGAGACATTGAAACATCTTTGGCGTTTCTTCTGGGTAAAACCGTTTTGTATTGAGACACATTTCGTGTCTAATATTGCAACGTTTTTCAAAATGAGACACTTGTTTTTGTAGTGAATAAACGAAGTATTGATAACTGAATATTTAGTTCATAAATTTTTTTATTTTCGCATAAACTTCGCAATTTTGTCAGATACAAAAATTCAGTCACTGATTCGTTTATTCCTCTGAATTGATCCAGTAATTAAATTCCACTGTCGCGATTTTCTGTATATATGTGTTTCAAACATATGGACACCAATCAGTCACGTGTTTGCTGTAACAAAACTGTTTTTACGAATTCGAGTTTCACGTTGAATGAAACGTGTAAAATGATTCGCGCGTGTAATCTGGTTTTACTCAATATATTCGACATAAAATATAATGCTACAGATTAAAAGTATAAATCTTAATACAATTTACTTCATGTGATTCTCCTTCTATTTTTGTTCATTTCGTTCTCCCTCGAATATTATGCAAGTCCGGATTACAAAGCATTTTGTGTAATTCACATCGATTTTCGACACACGAAAACTGGACATAACTTGTCTTTGGAAATATCAAACAATAACTCTTAGGAACAATCGCCGCCGAAACGAATCGACTTCCAAGGAATGTTGAAACGCAATCACACAAATCCAAGACAAACGACTTTTATCTCATCATGCTAATTCGTCATTTTTAACGCTAAAAGTTAGTTTTTCGCTGCGTGCAGCAAATGATCGATTGCATAAAATCAATTATCGAGTTAAAGACCACGAACTTCTCAGAACTGGCATCCGTTGTCGAGCGATTTCACATATTTTCCGCGGAATCGCTGAATTGATATTTACCCGAGGCGTTTTGCATCTCACGTGAGATACTACTTTTTAATTTGCGAAGACTGCCTGTAATTTTGCGCCGTTACGCGAATGTTTATAAAAACCGTAGCGGATGTCTTATTCTCCGCACGAGTCGCCGATAATTGTGGAAAAGCGAATCCATAAGCGAAATCGATCGCAATTGAGACAAACGTGCATAAACAGCGAAACACGTATTAAATAATAGGCATGTCGTTGCGTGTTTTCATATGCCACAGAATCGGCATTGTTTTTAATTAACGCGAACTTGCAAAACTCACTTTCTACTTTTGACGCGAGTTACATAAAATTTATGGAAAACTTCATACATAAAACCACTTTTCGAGATAGTTTTCATTCCTCCAGATCCGCTCGTTTAAAGACAAACAAATTTATATAACCGCGATGCAATGTCAAAATATATTTCATAATGCTCGATTTCATTGTATTTCAGCCTTCGTTTCACAACGTAAATTATTGAAAATGTGTTCGCATTTTTCAAGTTGAATTAAATAATTGAAAATCTATTCAGTTACATAAACAGTCGGAAACAAATCAATAATTTCAAGTACTGTAAGATTAAACCATTTTACACCCAGTACCCTAACAATGACAACCGATTTGCTTTTTAAACAAATTTCCCTCCATATGAAGTTATATAAACTTCATAACAATAATAACATTCGCAAAATATTTCACAAAATTTGTAAAAAAAGTTCTCTATGTTTATCTTGAAACTTTCCCTTAAATTAGACTCATTTATCTTTAAAAAATGATTTAATGATTGTGTAATTTAACACGGATTTTTCAGTGTACAAATAGAATCACAATACGTCTACAGATTAAACGTAGATATAAAAAGTGAAAAAGTGTGGCGTAAACAATTCCGTTGCGATCGTACGAATGTTGAAACTCGGGCTTTTCGCTAATCAATGGTTCACCGACGATGGCGAAGCGCAACCTGGCGTGAAACAATAAAATATGCTTCACGATAGTTCATTTGCAATGCCAATAAAAATAATTCAATCAATGATAGCTTATTAAATTCGAACGGTACGAACCCGTAAATCGACTTTGCGCGTCAAACGAACGCTAAAAAAGAGAAAGCCGCGATAGCTCAGCTAATTGCTGTAGAAAATAGCTCGATCCAATTGCGCCGCAGTCCGCCGGGAACAATATTAAATGCTTTTAAAATGATCTAACTTTTAGCCGCGCGAAGGCTAATCGATTAATCGAAACGGTAAAATTTTTTCTTATCTGCTCATCTTTACCGAATCGTGAGCCCTATTGACAAAAACGTTTTATTCGCCGCAAAACTGACCAGTCTTATCCAATGTCATCGGTCTGAAGGAACCGGAAGCTTCCAAACGAAAAACACGTCCGGCGAAAAAACGATTTACGTTTCTGAATATCGGTTTTCAAACTTTACATTATTTTGTCGAGACAAAAAAAATTTATACGGAATCGTGTCTTATCCAATGTCATCATTTTAAAGGGTACCTACCAGACAATAAAATATCCGGCTGAAAAACTATCTGCACGAATAAATTCTAAATTACATACTCCACATCCCTCATTTAGAAACGTAACATTTGGACGAAATTGAGTTTTAACAACCCTGATTTTCAGCGAATCTCTGAAGAACTTTTTCATTTAACTATTCATAAGTTTAATCCTTTTTTGTATATCGTTAATAGATAGGTGATTTTATTTATAATATTCTAAAAAGGCATGGATTAAATGACTGAAGTATTTCGAGGAACTGAGTCAATAAAAATGCTAATTAAATGAAAAAAATATCGAATTTGTAAAATTTTGTTGTGGAAGTAAAAGTTTTCTTTTTCATTTCTTTTGGACAATGTGAAAAGTTAAAAATGTGTTATTTAATGCACCTATTATTTACATAATACACGCAATTCAAAAATGAAAAAAAAAGAATCGTGAATGATATACCAAACTATTTTGTTGAGCAATTTAAACAAAAATAACAAAAAGATATTCATTTAACATTTAATTAACAGTAATTTCTTACAAATTAATTTAATATTAACAGTAGACACTATGAACATGGAACAAGTCTATTAGGGGCAGTTTTATTTCAATTCAACGCAATTATGTGATGTTTATTTTGCAAGCATAACCTACCTGCAGTTTATTTTACTCCTTTTCCTAATTCTTTAAACTTCCGTAATAGCGCAGAATATTTTCTACATAACTGAAAAATATATATAATATATAGTAAAGATCTAATGTCACATATTTACCATTTAGAAAATATTTAATACACATTTTTAAATATGTACACCATATTGTATACAGAAAATATTTTTATTTAATTAGTAATTATATTAAAATACTGTGCACTTATTTTCTACATTGGACATTCAAATATGTTCTAAATATTACAAAAAATATTTTTTAATATTCTAAATGTTAAGGTTATTTTCAAATTCTATTTTTCGAACTTACATACTTAGAACATAGTTCGTCTTCCTCAAATTAACTCAAATCTGCCTCACTGCCTAAACCAACAAATCCTGAACTTTCCTTGACAATTTAAAAATCGAATCGATAATAAACTACGCGCGAATTCCGACACCAGAAAAGCGCGAAACCACTTTTCAGTTGTCGCGCTGGAAAAAACCGCACTGACGTGGAAATTGGCCGCGGACGTCATCGGGCCATATGCCGGTGCATATGTCGCAACATGAGTCACGTGTGTGCATAACGATAATCGAGCAGGTTACAAGAGCATCGGCACTCGAGGAAGGCGAGCCTTTCACGAGGTTTAGGGGATCGGCGAATAAAACTACTGCGGCAATCGGTCGATGAGTAACCACGGGTTACCAAGGCCGAGCGGCCGCGAGCTGGCTCGATAACTCGGACTCGAACCCACTGTCGCGGAACGTGCCTGCTTACCTGTCCCGACACGTTCCGATCCTTTCCTTTTCGCCATGGCCGGCTCATCTTTGTTCCCATACAACTTATTTCGCGCTGACACCGGTTGCCACGTTTTTGCGCCCAGATTGCTTCGCGATGCCAGAGTTCAAGTCTGGCAAAAAGTGGCGAAGAATGTTATTTATCAAGTCGTTCTTCAGGAACGAAGTGACGTTCGAATTCGGAGAATTCGGATCAGAGTCTGGGGAATATGAATGTAAGGTTAGAAGGATGGTTTTGGAGGAAAGATTGGCATTGAAGAAGTCTAATCTTCAGAAACTGAGTTGGAAAAAGTATACCAAATTTGAAAATTTGACTTTTTCACTGTCAGTCTGAACAGTAGACTTTTTCTACCGATCCATCGAAACGTTGTTTAAAGGTTGGCAAAAAGGTTGGTAAAAATTAGAAGCGTGAAAAATTAGCTATAATGGCAACGTTGCGGAAATATTTCACTGTTGGTAAAAGTAGCAACATTGCATTAAGTTTGCCAACTTGTTCTGAAGTAAGTCAACAAAGTTTACGAAACGTTGCTGAAACTTCAAGCGACATTTCCTTCTTTCGAACGTCACAAAGAAATCCATATGGACTTGGTCGTAAATTGCTGTCGTGAAGTAAAAGGCTACTCCTGCGTGGGTTGTTGACATTGAGTTTGTTGTTGGCGACCCGAGTTCAAATGCCTCGAAGAAAAATATACCCGTCGTGGAACCACGACTATTGGATTTCCGGCAATTTTTCACGGCAGGAATACATTAATATTAAACATACCCGTCATCCCACTAGGCGTACGAACACGATTTTCGGCACAACCGGATTTCCCTAAACAGATTTCTCCCGCTAAAAATAATTGGGCGTAAGCGCTCTTTGCAAAAGTTTCCATCAGCCTTCCTAGGTGCTGCGAATCGCAAACCTTGCCATATCAGGCATTAAATTTTACCGCGCTTTTTGCAGTAATGCGGCAATTTTTGTAGAACCTCATCTCGAGAGCGATAAACGCTCCGGTCGCGTTAACTTTGCATAAAATAAATAACGCTGCGTCGTAATGCGTCAGAACTTTGCGCGTTCAATAAAGCACACGTGCCAAAAGGTCTTAATCAAAAACGCTCCAATTGAAAGATTGGCGCGACTTTAAAGTATTTATGGTGGTATTTATGAATTTACGCTGCATTTGCCAGTAATTGACTTTCCTGTTAACGAGGGATCTCGATGTCCGAAACAGAAATTCGTAAAATTAATCGAACCAGAAATTCGCGCGTTTCGGTCGAGGAAAACGTTGCCGATCGAATAGGTCAGTTATGCCGACGAATGTTGATTGAGATGATGCAACGCTATCGATCTAGAGAGGTTCGTCTGACTCACGGTGAAAAATTATGACTGATCGCGCACCCTAATCAAATCGGCATAATTATCCGCGCTGGATAAACGCTATTTTAAGACGCGGATACGCACGGCAATTTTGCTATCGATCGATCTGCCATGTTAACTCCGACATCGAGTTAACATGGCAGACCTTAAAAATTCACATATCCATTTTCTACCATCGAACCGTTTGTCTCAATAAAGTTTATCTGTCGATAAAATGTCGGAGTTGTATTGTTCTAATCGCGACTGTGAGAAACTTTTTTGACTGCGCAGTGGAAACGGCGCTTATCTGCCACGAAATCCTTTTATCTAATCCTGACTCGCTTTCATCTAACTGATTCAAGGTCCCGCGATCGAATGTCGACCGGTAACACTTTTTGTCGCCGATATTCCTATCGGCATAGCAGATTGTGCGATAACAGTGGTCCCGAAACCGTAGCCGTTTTTTCCGAACGATCGATCGGCGTTTTTCGAACTGCGGACTTCGATTACGGAAACAATGTAAAGAGCTGCAGGCTCCTCGAACACGCCTCGATTTATTGTTTAATGCACGAGAAATGTATATCGTTACGTAATTTAAGAATTCGTCTCGCATTACGGTAATTCGCAATCGGCTTTTCTCACGAGCCTTCGGCCTTTTTTTCGACGGAGTATCTTATCTTCGCACAACCGATTCCAGGGTTTTTCTGTCCGCTGTCCTTGCTTCGCGCCATTAATTAAGGCGAGTCCGACAGGAATGAGAATCAGACCTTCGCGCGAACTTCATTCAGCTGTCAGACGTTTGACGATGTCGATGTTTTGCATTAATGCGCTTTTTGTTAGTTTTCGGGATTGGTAGTTGGAAGAAAGTAAACGTGAGGAAAGGCGATTAAAAGGGAGACTGGAATGCTAATATTGCATAATTCGTGACTGAGAGGTATTTGGAGAATTTTCAGATTGAGATGTCACTTAGACATTTGTAGAGATGGATCGTTTTGTGAGGAGGATTATAAATTGTAAAGCTTATTTGGAGACTAACAATATCTGACCTAGGCAGACTTAATGACGTTATACTGATTGCGTGTTGTACAATAATTAATGTGGAATAATATTTTCTTGGAAGCTGTTTCGTATGAACAACACATATGGTTGAACTCATTTGTCGAATGCAGAATGAATTATTGGAAATCGATTTGAGTTAGTTAAGACAAGAAGATGATTTGTTATAATCTGTCATAAGTCCTTTGATTGTGAACATTAATCACTATAATTACAGATATCAACTTTTCTATCTCCTTAGCTGAAGATGACATTGGGTATCGCTTCAAAATCGTGTAATTTAGAAATACGTAGGTTTAGAAGCTAAAGAGGAGTGAGGCTGATAGTAAATCAGTCTCAAAATCTGAACTATTATATAACAAATATATAACAAACCATTTTCATTGGTCTAAATTTGATAACTTGCCTAAATCGGTATCCTTCTGAAATCAGAAGAGCGTAAAACAAACATTTACAATTCGCAACCAAATCACTTAAATTTCTAAAGGTAAATCAGAACTTCTCGCAGCATTAACCACAATTCGGTGCATACTTCCGAACATTTTTCTCCGCGTGCAATCCAACTTGATTCATTATTCAGATTTGCTTTTCCCTACAATTATCGCGAAATTCCCTGACTGGAACTTGTGCGTGACGTAAACTGGTTAACTTCGAACGCCAAAGTAAAAAGTCGTGCTACATATTTCAGACACTTCATTTTGGAACGACTCCCACTCTTCGCCTCTCGTAAACTCCGCAAGAGTGACAAGAAATTGCCCGTCAGAACGCAAAAAGGTGTCTCCTTTTGTTCTCGGTGCAACGACACATTAGGCGTCGTTACATAAACCAATTGTCTCATTCTACAAGGAAGTGACATTTTTACGGTGCGTTTACATAATCGCGCATAATCCCACTTACGATTTTCGGCGAGAAAAGGTGAAGTTGCGTCTGACGAGACGAGTCGAACTCGATCGTTAAAGTCGGAGATCTTCGCAGCTCGTCGTTCATCGCAACATTTATGGTATTTGTATAATTTAAAGGAGATCGTGGCATCACGACATCCTTCCCCGAGATTACTCTCGCGATAAATTATAATAGAAGATGACAACATTCTCCCGATGATTCAGATAACAACGAGGACATGGATTTCGTATTCCAGTTGATGACGGTGAATTGCTGTTACACGACTGGTTCGTGATTTCACTTAGGAATTAGCATGATATTATGCGCAGGAAAAAACACACGGACTTTTGTCTTCCGAAGCTCGGACTGATTTTATGTTATTAAGTCACACAAAAAGTAAACGCGTGAACGTTCGAGCCTCTGCTTCCGCTTTGGAACCTTTCCTTATACGAAACTAAGTTTTTTACACGGAAATAAAAGTTCGCATCAAGTTTCCCATATTTTGCAGTAATTCCACGCCTCGTAATTCATGCAAAATCTGTGGCAACTTTTCTGAGTGTTTGTAGAATATTGTCGAAAGAGTGATAGTTTGGTGAGTGTAAGAACAGTAGGAGGTTTTTATGCAGTTTGAGCAGTTAGAAGATGATCCCCAATTGATGCATTTTCAGAGCGTTTTCATTTAATTACAACTTAGGACGATTAAATGGAAAATGATTCGCAATTAACCTTTTTCACGTACCGGTTTCCAATAAATCATTTTCCAACGATGACTCCGTTTGATTATTTTCGTACAATCTTTTCCAAATCTAAGCGTTTGGAACGGTTTGCCTTGCGCGGCCAGAAAGTGTAAATATTGCGCAATGATAATTTCACTTGGCTTGGAAACGCGATCGTGATAAGCGCGATATTTTCATTGCATTTTCTTGAATAATTTTATGGCAAATGTGTAACTCGCATTCAATTCGTTTCTCCACCATTTTTTCGTGGGTTTTTATGCGAACAGCCCGAATATGGAACAATACTAAAAGCGAAAATTAATTCTTGTATAACGAATTATATTTAAAAGATGCATTAGAGAATGCGAATCAAATGCCATTCGTATTCGCTAATTCAATCTGTTGAATTAATCCTGCTTTTTGTTTGGACTACAAAACGTTGCCTTCCATTCTTTCACCTCCACTACTTTCATTTTCTGAATAAATCAGCGTGAATTTACAGCTGAACAGTCGCAGCATAATACTCATTTTCATTAGTTTTAACTATAATGCACTAATAGCTGGAAGAAAACGCGATACATCTGCTTTTCGAGCTCTATTTATTCCGCTTGGATTTCTATTCGTTAATTTAATTGAATTTTATAATGTACGCTTGATGGAAACCGATGCGATTGCAATTTTGCTGATGTATCGTATTTACGAAAATTGAAACTTCGCAATAAAAGCAAAATTACTTTTACAATCCTTTCATTTAAATCGACTGAAGATTGCTTTGATTTTAGGAAATTAATTTATTTATACTTAAAACAACGATGTCTTACTACTTCGTCAGTTTTGCACATTCAAACCTTTAAAATTTAAAATAAATGCACTGAAACAAATGAATCTATGTCCTATCGGCGTTATCGTATACTTTTTTTCAGATTATTTGAACTACCACTAATATCCTCGAAAAAATGAAAACTTGTCTTCAGAATACCGAAACTATGAAATGCAGTTAAAAAATAGCATTTTTTCGCCCAAGGTGCATAATGAACTCTAAAAATGCACATAATTGGGTGTAAGTATGAATTAATATCTCGACGTTATTTAATTGTTAATTTTTCTATTTGCAGAGGCTCGAACAAGAACGACATTTGTTACGACGAAAACTCGAGGAAGCCAGGGAAGAGAGCGACTCGAGAGCCCTGGAATTGCAAACGGATGTTGATTCCTTGAGAAGTCAACTGGCCGAGCAGACTGAACGAGCTCGGAGGACCGAAAAAGACCAAGCGAATCTGGTTGCGGAATTGACTGCGCAAAATACTAGGCTCGCTGGCCAACTGAGGGAGGCTGCGAAACAGGAAGAGCAGCTGATGCTAGAAATCAAAATCCTAAGGGAGAAGGTCGCGTCGCGAAGCACGACCCTTCAGGACCACGTGAGCAGCTTGGAAATCCTGCGCGACGAGGTAAATGCCAAAAAAAACGCGAATTGCCGGCGCGCGAGAAAGTTTTTGCATTGCAAAATCGAGCTTTGGATGTAAAGTATAAAGTGTCAAAGAGGTGTTTGCGATGCGAAAAAGTCGGTGTCGCTTTCGAGATTAAGAAAGCCGCTGGTATTTGATTGCAAGTGGGAATAATGTTTCTTCGCGTATCGAAGTCTCTTCCGTATATTGTGTATGTTTAGATATGTGATATTTGTTGCAATTTTATGCAAGAACATGTGAGAGGATTCAGTGCGGTGTTGGAAGGTGATAGGAAATGTCGCTTTGCAAGTTTGCAAGTTGCCATTTTATATAGAACCTATCGATGAGGCGAAACTAGTTTTCGAAGTTTTTTTTCTTTCTAGAGATAGTTTTATTTGATTTTATTGAAAATTGCAAAAAAGAAGTCAGAAATATAAACTTTAATAATTCTGTGGTTTTGAGGAAAAACCAGTTAAGTCACTTTTTTGTGATTTTGAGATATTTGCGTTTAAAGTTTTAAAAGTAAACTTTTGCATTTTTATAATCTTCTTTATGTCTA
>JABFPB010000114.1:0-55526 GCA_022817645.1 Ceratoteleas bidentatus
ATCGTGGTTTACGCGTCATGACGACGAGTAGATTTGCCTTTTGTTGTCTTCCTTGTTACGATTCGCAACTATACTTGTATGAAAATTCGAATTATCAAAATAACGAAATTTGTCTTTGATAGTTTAACACCGAAAACAATGTATTTTATCGTTAGATAGGAATTACTAGCGAATCACTCACAATGTCATTCATCACAGTAGCATGTTCGTGTCACGAAATGTACTATTACGAACTAGATAAAGACGAGTGCCAGAAAATGTAATTAAGGGATAACAGCACTGTTACTGAATAATAAATCGATTTTTTGCTTCGCTTGCATTAAAGAATAATTGCACGACATGCTTAGTCCAAATTGTTTAATTTGACAGAAACTCTATAAAAACAAGTCTATTACTCAAATCTTCAAATAACAGGTTTTGAAGTTAAATTTTTCTTTCTATCTTCTTTCTGTCTAATGTATCATTTTTATCTTACAATAGTATACGTTTACCATCTTTTCGCTGGCATAATTTTTTGGGTTTGACCCAATAATTTTGTCTGCCACTTTTCCTTGGATTTGCTTCAAATTTTCATGTATACACAACAACGTCTACAATTTAAATTTTCAACAAGAATGTCATAAAACCCATCATTATTTTCAAGTAGTTTGTTCAACGTTATTCGAACGTGAACTTTCGAGCTGAGGGGTTTTCTATTTAAATTTTCGTTCGATAAACGCAAACTAAACGCGGGAACGAAGAGAATGTTGGCGATGCATTTTGATTGTAGACCAGCCTTCAAGTAGCCTCCTGCTGGGCCGATCTGATTCACGGACCCGTCACATTCTGATTGATAACATTCAATGCGGCGAACTTTGACAAAACTAAATTCTGAGAGATACGTTTATGCAGATAAAATTGTTATTAAAACCCGATAAACACATTTATTTTATCATCTATCTATGTGAAATAAAGGCTAAATTCAAAAAGCATATTTCTGTGAATTTCAATTCTGGTCTTCCTCGACATTTTCTTCATTTTGTCAGAAATTTGAATGGATCCTTTAATGATCTCAAAATACTTATTTAAATGTATAATGTAGTGTAGAACAATAATGAACGTATATTGAGATATTTTTAGTATAATATAGTAGCCGTAGGAGTTCCAGTAATGTTCCTTGCTGCATCGTAAGTTTCGGCAAAAAGAAGTAGAGTTCTTTCATCGCATGTTCAAGATGGTGCAACTGGATCGTCTATTTCTCGAGGCATTGCACGATTTAAATGATTTGCGTATAAAAAGTATCGAAGTCGGTCTACATTTGAAAAGTGATTTTTCGTATCTTAGACAGAACATTTAGATTGTATCTCAGTCCATTACATACTTAGGTTTCTCTTATTCCTGGTCATATTATTTAATACAATCACACTTTCCTGTAAAAAATAAACAATAGAAACCTATTGAATTTCATCTACTTCTTTCTGGTTTGCTTTTTTACATGCAAACCAGAATAATAGAAAGAAATTCAGAATAACAGAAAGAAATAACCTTCATATGCAATTGAAATTCTTTCTAATTCTTTATTTTTATTATTTTTTCATTGATCAAACAAAGACAATATATTTATGACATACAAGAAATACAAATTAATAGTTGACTTTTTATTTTTTACATCATTATCTAACCCAAAAGTCCTAACCGCAAAAATGGATGAAAAAACCATAAAAATGATAACAAAGAATTACCAGTTTTTTAATCCAGATTTTTTAATGAGAACAAAATATGCATATCGATATACACGATGAGTTATACTTTGTCTCGAAACATCATTCATATGAAATCGAATAATTAACAAACAAACTCTCAACTACGCATTTTCCTTGCGTAGATATTTAGCCAAATGATCAAATGAGCGTCCTTATTACGTCGCAAACTGAATTTGAAGAGTTGCGATTTGGAAATCAGATTTCGCATTTGAAAATTGGATCTATCCGTGTTTTGCGTTAACCCGTTCATTTGAAAGTTGATTTGGGCGTAATGGAATTTTCTTTTCATCAAGATATTGAGGAACGCGTTACAAAACGATGAATTGCTGATCCCGATGGAATTGAGCGTATGGCAATGGAGTAATAAAGTGTCCAGTAAACTGAACCTTTCAGAAGAATGAAATCATCTGTACCACTTTTTCAGATGTCGATACTTTTCATTTGGCACCACTCTTTCTTCGGAATTAATCTATTCAGCTGAACAAATATATTAAAGAACCTATCGAACGACAGGAAATACGCTTTATATTCATTATATTCAAGTGGAACTGACTAAGGATTTATTGTATCTAATTATTTAAATTATGTCTCTTAATCTCTGTCATAAAATGGTAGATTGATGTCCCCTAACTTATTAAGTGGTCCTTAAGATTTTATCAAATCCAGTCGGTAAAACAGCTTAAGACGTTACAACTAGACGTCTGAAAAAGTGTTCAATATACTACGGGACATTTCAAATGAATGAGTTAAAATAGAATGAACGTTGCCATTAGTTCACGCGTGGAAATAACTCCGCTCTGGCGTGATGCGGCGAAATAAAATTACAGTTAAAATCTACTTAAATAGCTTTCTTTGCCGGATATCGTTGTAACGTGGGCTGTGTATACATATTTTCTATTTTGACTTGAACTGCGTATCATCGACATCAAAAGCTTTTCGTATTTCAACAATCATCGTATTGCCAGAGAAGATACTGATATCGAATGTTTTAATACATTGGCGATTGGATTTTATTGAAATTAATTGAAATAAAATATCATATCAAAAGATCTGACAGATTATTGTTCTTCATAGTAGGTGTAACGGTGGCTGAAACACTGTGAGAGATATCCGGCATAAAAAATAATGCAAAATCTTCAAATTTACGACTGATTTATGGGTGGTTATATTGTAAACACTGATACAGAAGCAATTTACAAATGTGGGTCATTCTATCGGGGATTGGATAAAAAATATCCTCTTTAATTATCGTTCTAGACGTTCATTAGATTGCAAAAATAAATCGGATAACGTTTATTAGGTGGCGTTACAGTATTTAACGTAAAGTAATTAATCTTCCGTTTCCAGTGTAAATAGAGAATGTTTAGCAACAGCAAATAAAGTGTAAGTTTCAATAAAACAAGCTGCGAAATGAAACAATATCTCGAACTATAAATTGCATCCAAAAACGTGATACAATGGGGTGCAGTGAAATTTCATTTTTCCTCACTCTCACGTATAATTGTTTTCATTATATATTGAATTTACTTGAATCCTATATTTTTAATAGAAATCATACAATACAATTTTCCGTGCAATTTAATTTACATTTCTCAACATAACTTTGATGTCTATAGATGGCGCCCGAAATAATTACGATGAACATTTTAATTTTCAGACTCGTACCGCGTTTAAATTAGCTGGGTAGCTCCTTTCTTCGTCGCAAGACTGATACTTTATATCTCGCGACGAACAAGTTTCGGTGATTCGAGTTTCTTTGAATTCATCACGACATCGCCACGCGCGACTCAAAGACGTTCCCCGCATAAGCAACAAATTTGTCGCCAAGTCAGATTCGAAACTATAAACACAGCTCGAAAATGAGCTGTATTTGGTTTATTTTTAAAACAAGTTGCAAAGTGACGTGTGAAAAGTGGATCATAAAGTGAAAATTATGGAACCAGTAAAGAGAACTTCTTCGTTGCTAGATATAACCTATCTTTACATCTCGCATGTTCGCATGTTTTTTAAACTTTTTGCACATTCCACTATCGAACAGGATCTATACTGGATAATTTGGGTTGGTTTAAATTCTATTTTTTAGCGAAACTGTGTACTCCTCGTTATATACGTGGAATTACATTTTATTTCTGGTTCATTCTTCATTCATTCTTGTTTTCAACGTATAATTACACTTTTCATTACGTTGGTCTTGCAAATAAAGTGGTACGTGTGTTTATTTAGATTTTGTTAGTACAGATTACACAGCTCATATAGTATGACTTATTGATCTATCTCTTCGTATATATTATGTAGGTTGTGAAGGATTATTTTTCTGATAATCTGTGGTGACCAAATTGAAAGGGAAAATTTCCGTAAAATACGAATTTCAATCGGTAGTCCAAATTTTTCGCTGTTTCGATTCGATCCCAAATGAATCACAGTATTTATATTTAATTTTTCGACTGAATTGATCTTGACACAATATTAATATTATTTCATAATGTATGATTGGATCAATATTATCTCTAATTCTAGTAATTTTATAATGGTAAAATAGACTTAGCTTTGATCGAATATCAGAATAATCCAGGAATAATATTAACCAGGCCGTAATGAATAAATTATTAATTTTACTTTGTTAATCCGTTAAATGTTGGTCCTCTAAAATCATTCCCCTGTTATTAATCCTCGATACAGAAACGGTAAATTGTGGAATATTTAACAAAAATTAGAATTTGAATACAAAGCTGTTGATCTTTGACATAAAAAAGTACAAATTACTATAAAATTTTATTTCAAGATTAAACAGTATCATTTTATATTGAAGTATAACTTTTCAGTTGAATTTTCCGTGGTGTTTCTGGATGAATATTTTAGACTGAAATTTGAACGTGAAGAATTAAATATGCGAAGAATTAAAATGAAGAAAAAATTAAATCTTCTTCTTTAAATTATCTATCTTTTTTAATCCAGGGGAATTAAAACCCCAAAACCATAAAATCCTTCTATTAGTTAAAACAAATAGAAGGATCTATACATATTCACGAAACTGCACATGACTACTATCATAAAACCGCCACATGCATATCACCTCCGATATAATTGTCATAAACGCAATAAAAATAATTTGTTACGTCGTTTGGCCAACCTATATCCGAAATAAACGATAAAGCGTAATAGTAAGAAAACATCTGCCTCGTACACCTCCAACCGTGTTTAAAGCTTTATAACTTTTCTTCCCGAAGCAGACTCAACGAAACGAGAACTCGAAATACTTTGACTGATATCTCTGAGCTTGTCAGCATACGAACTAATTCTCATGAGCGCTTCTTCACATACCTCATTCCTCGTTTATGAAGCAATCGTTTCAATTTAAATGCCCGTTTTTCACTCGCAAGTCAAGGTCCCCGAAAAAATGCGCCAAATACAAGATTCCTGCATAACATTAACTAGGATCTCCGTTTTCGGAGTTTCAATAAGCCCGGCTGAATTGCAGATACGTCTCGGATGATCAGCTCAATAAGCATGGTATTTTCAGCGCTTCTCCCCTGTTGAAAAGTACCATTAGAACTAGTTATAATCTATGATGTTTGGAACAGTGATTTGATATATTTTGTATAGGCATATTGATGGCCTTTAAGGGTACATAAGGTGGAAAATTAGTGGCTCCTAGAGTGGACCATAGAGTGGACCTTTAGTGCTCCATAGTGTGGACCATTAGTGTTCCATAGTGGACCATTAGTGATTCTCAGGGTGAACCATTGGTGGCCCATAGTGTGGATCATTAGTGATTAACAGGGTGGACCATTAGTGGTCCATATTATGGAACATTAGTGATTCACGGGGTGGACCATGAAAGGTCCATAGTATGTACTATTACTGGTTCATACGGTGGACCATTAGTGGTCTATAGGATGGAAGATTAGTGGCCCCTAAGGTGGATCATTAGTGGTCTATAAGATGGAAGATTAATGGTCCTTAAGGTGGAACGCAATAAGGTGTAACCTTATAGTGTTCTATCTTATGGGAACCAAATAAATTGGTCCCCACCTTATGACCAATTTAGTATACCCTAATTACTAGTCGAAATATAAGTTTATGATATGTTATACGATTTTTGACAGCGCTTTCTATACCGCTCTAATAGTTTCTAATGGAGTTTTTCAACAGGGTTGTGCCTTCCACTCGACAAGTACTTGTCCCGCCAAGTTTTAAGGGTCTTCGTTTTGCCTGTTCCAGACCGGACTGCGGCGCCGCTGAATTGAAAAAGTTCACGATGTCCGGGGCGTCGGCCAACATGACTGATTCGTCCGATTTCGGCAACGTGGTTTACGATGATGGGTTCGTGTCGTTGCCGAACATCGAGGGCGAGGAGTCGACGGTACACGTGACCCTGACTGGAATCTGGAACACCAGCAACCTCGAGCTGTCGACTAAACCGAATTTGCGCCCGGACCAGCCCGACACGCTCAACAACTGGTGGGCCATGCTGGCTGTGGTTCTGGTCATCGGCACCGCCACCGGCAACATCCTCGTTTGCGTTGCCATCGCCTGGGAACGCCGCTTGCAAAACGTCACTAACTACTTCCTGATGAGTCTTGCAGTCACCGACCTCATGGTGGCCATCCTTGTTATGCCTTTAGGAATTTTAACACTTGTCCGAGGTACTTTCAGAAACAATCTTCCTATTTTTCGAACTTACCACCTTTTCAAATTCCTACCTTCCTACTTCCCAAATGTTGTCACTGTTCCCAAATTCGAGAGAGATCCGAACATTAATCGAAAATATAATCAGTTCGTATTGGACCATATGGGTTCAGATTCGATCTAGACTCGGTGAGTTATGTGGATCCAGATTAGGATTGTATGTCCTATTTTAGGTTCAGTCTAGGACCAACATGTGTCGTTTTAATGGTCCAGATTTGGTCCATGCTGGTTCAAGGAATAATTTCGATTTTTGGTATGTGGAGGGTCTAAGTTAAATCTAGATCTGGATATGATACATATATGAGAGCCTGGATATATATACATATATGACTCTCTTCAAAACCTGGATCTAGACTGGACCAAATCTATATGTTTTACAATCTCCACAGTCTCGATGAAGACTGAATATGACTATCCTAGTTAAAATGTGTTTCTCGACCTGGTACACGGATATAATCTGGGCTTTATCTAGACCAAATATAGGACAAATATTGATGCCGTATGGCACAATATAGATCAACTACGAAGTAATGAATTCTGAAAACGTATTCGTTGCAACTGTTTAAACTTATTAACTGCAAACATTTCCTTTCGTTTTTGCCAATACAAACACACCCGGAAAAATCAGACAAATATTAAAACTCTACATTACTCCAAATTTAAAAGCAAACAACCAATTAAAAGGTCCCATATCGAAACCCGTTATTCTTTTCTCGCCAATAGACCCTTGTAGGCCATTTGTTTACGAGCCATAAACTGCAAAGAAATACGTCGTTGACCGTAATTTTTATTTCTCCAGGTGCATTCGCGGCGAATCGTCGATCGTTTATGACTTACAACATTGGAACTCGTGTTTACATATGTGCATTTGCCTCGTTTCTACGCAGCTTCGCGCAGGAGGCTGACGTATGCATTTTTTCCAAGGGACGTGCATGAGTCGACATACAGTCGCCTTTTATTCACGCATCGCGTTATTGGGTCTAACAGAAATGTCCTCCAGCATGAAATAGTGATCTGCTAACAAAAGACGAATTGAGTCAAACATTAAGGGGAGGTAACCGTCGGTCCGAAAATAGGTCATCTTTCGGATTTTTGATTGCCCGCCGCGTCTATAGTTTTTCGTAAACAGATCTCTGCCATTTATTATTTATCGTCTCGCTCCCATTGTGTACGCTTCATTTACGGAGATCCAGACCTTCCGAATTGCTGTCCGTGATCCAAAGCATTCACTTTGGACATCCGTCATATTACCACTCAAAAAATAGTCCAGTCTAGACAAACAATTCATGCGATGTCGCTCGGATTTACGCGCGTAATATATTTCGATACGAAAAGCGTAAACACATTTTGAATTCGACCCAATTTCGGGATCGCCGGAGTGTCTAATCTCAGCCTGATCGTCAAAATCATCGTGCGTCAAAGAAATGTATTTCTTCCGTCGTCTTTCAGTTCGAGCTTTTAATTAATGCCGGCTTAAACATTTCGTACAAACGGATCTAAACGATATTTGATTGGCACAAAGGATTTTTCATTTCATCTGATAAGTATCTTTTCCCTTTGTGCGCCGTTCAGGGGCTTATATTTACTGTCATCCTTCGTGTGGAACATCTCTCGTCCGATCCCCGTCGCACCGCTGCGAGTTACAAATCTTGAAATATCCGTCGAGAATAAAGAGATTAAATGGCGCTTTCCTCAATATTTATGTTAGTAATTGAATACGTTGCTCGAGTGCAACGGGATTTCAATGCCTCCTTCGTATAATTCTCGTAGGTTTTTTACCCGTTGTTCGCGAATAATCACGTTCTTTACGGTTCCGCTCGAATATCATTCGCAAAACAAAATATCCCGAAATTCGTTACCCCCGAGAAGCCGATATTTTGAAATTTGATATTCATTTCATGAAAAGCTAACAACTGATTAGATTCTACATATGCATGCGCAGCAGACGATGTGTGCACATGATGAGCACAATAGCGCAATTTCGAGCGAATAATGACAATGCATTAGAACGAAGAACGACGTTATTTATACCGTAGAGTGTACGAGAGTGTGCGAGAGTAAACGAAAATGATTCTTCGGGCAGACGAGAGGAAATAATAATGGGCAAACTTCTTGTGCTGATTCTGACAATGTTGACAGTTTGAAACATTAAGAATCGGAGTTCAAAACCTAGTCATGGATTTTCTTTTTTATTTAAATAATAGGTGCTGCAAAAAGATTCAATGACTTTATATAGAAAAAAGTGAAGAAATTACACGGCGACAAAGTGATGCGTAATTTGGAGTTAGAAACGCTTTGTGTTAATATAAGTAATTCATGCTCGCAAGGCAAATGTATGCGAAAGTACATCAATCCGATTGACGGCATTAACGAGCAAAGCCGAGTTTTATCAGTCAGTATGAATGATTTTCGATTCAATGAAAAACGGATTCAGTATTCCAGCACCATATCAGTCGAAATATTACAGGTGAAAATGGAAGAGAACTTTTAGCTACAATAATAAACGGAATGGTTTACGAAATTATTAATTACCATTATGCTTCTCTTTTCCCACTCATTCCGATATTTTTCTTAATTGCATAAATTCCGGAAGTATTTCAGAATACAGTAGATTTATATTGAATCGGATCGTTTTTTCTGAAGTAATTAAAAATAATAACTGAAACGTGCGTGAAAAAAGATGCGAAGTCACTTAAATAAACAAGTTAAAGAACTCTTAAAACCAATTAATCCGCCAACTTTTTCCAATACCTACTTCCAATGATGTGGCTGAAAACAGCACGTTCGAAATGGTTCATTGCACTGTTCGTATAAAGAAACGCGTGTGATTTAATACTTTTCCCTACAAGACTCAATTGCTGTGTGCTAATTCGATTTGGCCGTCGGCTCGGGTCTTTCGGTTAGCAGAGTTAAATAAATAATATCGTAACGAAGTTGCACACCGAAAGTAAGAAAGTGTTCTTTGCATAATTACCCTCGTTTGGATAATGCATTATCGCTCAATTTGTCCAGTTTCACTTGTGGAACATCCTGAGAATGTAGCCGGATTTATTTCGATGCTGTGATATTGAACTGTCTAACATGACACATTCATTTTCGCGTTTAACCCGAAAGAAATGGTCTCGATTTTGCTGCTTTTGTCTGGGAAATAACGGCGAGCTCATATACACCCAGTGACAGTGACGTGTGGCGTCTTTTTTGAGCTGACCATCGGTCAGATATATTAATTTCATACGCAATTGGAACGTATCGTGGAAGAAACTGTTTTGGCAACCTTAAAGGGGCATTAATAATCTTCTCTTTCTTCGAGCTTCATTGTGATGTCCATTTAATCATTTTTATTGAAAATTGTTACATTTTTAATAAAAATAAAAAGTTTTCAATAAAAATTGTTATAATTAAATTTGAAATTCATTTGAATTTAAATACAAATTTGTATATGTAGAAAAAAGTTGATGTTCAATCCAAAAATCGTAAAAACGTTACGTTTTACGAAGAAATGTGTACCTTTCTGAAATGTAAATCAATGTTGACATCCGTTTATAAGATACGAGTCAAATTAGTTGACCTTTAAGGACTACAACATAGTGAAATTAAAGTTAATTAATAAATAATTATATAGTTAATAAAGTTAATGTTTTTTAAATCTGAGTTAAATTTGAATCCTTTGTACTCCAAAATTCCGGACAAAATATCAGAACAGCAAATCCGGACTAAAACCTCTTTTCCAGTTTACAAAATTGTGTCACGTGATCGCTAATGCAATGCCAAGTGTCAGCGCAACCGGTTGCGGTAATTAAAACAATTTTTGTTCTTTTGAATATTGAAGCGGGATGCACTTTCATGCTCGGAATTCAATTTCCACGCGCGAAATGTGACTGCTAAATACGTGACAGTACGTATACACGGCAAATTTGCTCGTGTGGCGAATGTCACTGTCGGACACTTGGCACAGCGTCGCGCGATCTTCACGCGCAATGTCGATTTCAAGCGCTGAGCCGATTTTACGTTAATATATTTAATTCATGCGCATTTCGAGGATTTGCTGCGCGCTTAATTCTTCAATCGGGAGAGATGAATGAAACATGCACAATTTTCGGCAAAATCGATACCATTTTCAATTCCACGCTGAAGACTCAGTTTCGCCATTCAGATCATTTTTATCATTTAGAGTCAGATGAGACTTTATATCTCGGAACGGGCGTACTTTTGCTGAATTGCATTAACACATTGTCTAATGTAAGCCTGATTTCCTTTTGAAATGTCTACGAATGTATTTTATTTGTATCCAACGTTGTCGTAAATTATGGTAATTTTGTCTCAGTGTGAATTCAGTGCACTTATTTTTAGCGTTTCCATGAAATTACATTGACTATATCAATAATTAATACATTTTGCATATCAGTAATTAATACGTTTCTTCGTATGAAACATTTTCAGACATTTATCAAAAAAAATCGAAAGGTTATTTCTGATATGATTAAACAAATTTCAACACGTTTCAGCAAGTTTCAACATGGATGAACATGTTTCAACAAGTTTCATCATGTTTCAACAAGTTTCATCATGTTTCATAAAGTTTCTACATGTAGGTCAGAGATTCGACCGACTGTCTGTTTTCGATACTTACCGATTATATCGATGTATATCGATTATCGAAGTTTATCGATATATCGATTATCGAAGTTTATCGATATATCGATTATCGAAGAATGCTGATATATATCGATTATCGAAGTATATCGATATATATCGATTATCGAAGTATATCGATATATATCGATTATCGAAGTATATCGATATATATATCGATTATCGAAGTATATCGATATATATCGATTATCGAAGTACATCGATATATATCGATTATCGAAGTATACCGATATATATCTATTACCGAAGTATATCGATATATATCGATTATCGAAATATAACGATATATCGATATATCGGATTTCAAAATATCGGACAGGTTATCGATATGTCGCATGAAAATGGATATTTTGAAATATCGATAAGTATCGTCCATCGCTAATACTAAGTGTAGGGATTTTGCAGAAGAATGTTTGCAGTGAAATTGTACTTGTTTAATTACGTTTGGGTGTTCTTCGCGTTTATAATTCAACCATTATTCGCGGTTTAAAAGAATGGTAAATTTAATCGGACTCGAAACAACATGGGTGAAATGGTAATGAAATTTAGGTTAGCGTGGCCAAACATTCTATTAGCGCTGCCGACTACTCTGGTGACTTTGACCAGACTTCATTACCATTCCCGTTTGGTTGTCATCATTTTTCTCTCCGCGAACTTCCAATGCACGTATATTAGCAGGACATTCATCGATTTTTTCACGCAACCCTTTACCAAGATTTGTCCTTGTTGAACTTGATTTACATTTTAAATATAATCTATTTCGTTACAGTAGATAGATGAAATTTCGCTCGCTTTACCAAGGAAGAAAAAATTTATCCACCTCTTAAAATAAAGTAAAAAATGATGAATTTACATTATGTCGCTTTAATTTTATAGACTGCAACATTAGGGATATGACGAACGAGAAAATTATAAGTTTATACGGAACATGTTTCATTGTAAGTGGAATAATATTTTATCCTGAAAATGATGGAATGCGATGAAACTTGAAATATTATATTTTGCGGTGTAAACGCGTTCGTGTACTAAACCTGGGAACATGTCTGAAAAAGTAGGCGAAATACTCTCATATTCGTCTCTGACTACTTATCTACGACTCGTCAACGATGCATTGACTATGCAATGTCGAATCCGCAATTCGTGTCTTTAACGCGTCGTTGACATCTCTTCTACATTTCATATTCAAGTCTTCGAATTATAACCTATAAACATTTTTTGCATAAATAAAAACAGATTTTTTTCACGTACTCAAAGTCGTCAATTTTAACTTTCATCTAACAGTTTATGAATTATAGTATTAATTTTAGGAAGCAATTTAAAAACATTGATTAATATAAAAACCAATTTTAGAAATGCTGTATTTGAGAGGTTTTTTTAGTAATATCTTTTGATGGATTTTATATCAAAAGTGTAATCACTTGAACTTTGTTTGGAAAAGGAATTAGTTAAATTTGGCTCGTTTTCAAAAAATAAGAAGACCCAAATTTAAAACCAATTTTAATCTACTTTGTGTTGACTTATCGAGAGTACAAAATAACAGAGACTGAATGTAGATATCACGATCAAATTTTTCGCCAAATATAGCACACGCTTTCACGCCATGTGCTCTTTTATAGCACTCGTAATGTAATTAATCACCATATCCTTCGCTTCGTTCATCAATTTTCTTCGTTAGATGTATCGTATGTTAAGACGAAACATAAAGTCTTGTGTCGCGCAGTTAGGATGGTTCAAGTTAATAGCGCCGTAATATTCAATTTATACCTGGACATGATTCAATATATTTCGTATACGAGCTTCAATCGAATTCCGTTAAAAATAAGCTGAAATTTTATAGTGTGTATACCGCAGATGTAGTTTCTTTGAAAACGTCAGAAACAATTTGTTATCAATAATTTGCCTCAATTCTCAAACTGAAATTTAATTTTTTTGGAAATATTTTTAAGCAAAATGCGACGTTTGAACAATTTGATTTAAATAATAGTGATTAAAAAATAGTTAAAAAGAAGTGTATCCCCGGATCATGTACCGATTATTCATATACATTATTTTTTTAATTAATAGGAACCTGAAACCCTTTATCCTTCCGCATAAAAAAGGCTTTGCTTCCTCAGTAAAAAGATTATTACACAAATTAAACTCGTTTAGTGGCAATAATTTCCCTTAAATGAAAAAATCGCATGATTTTATCCGCCCATCGTTTCCTCCCTGAAGGTGGATAAATATTGTTCAAAAAAGTGGTTTAGGAGGAATAAAACCTTAGCCCATTCGGTTTTTACGTTTGTATCTTCAATATCGCGATCACATTTGCAGATAAACTCGTGAAAATCACTCGAGATCCTATCTCACTTGAGAGTGCGAAATACGCGTCTCGGCGCCTTCTCCTGCGCTATACAAACTTTTCGCAAATCACTCGTCGTGGGTCTTTTCAGCAGAGCATGTCCAGTATTAATGATTGGGTTCTCGGCAGAAATACATCTTTTATAGGCTCTTAACTGGACTCAATGATTTTATCATACTATCTTTTTTTCAGAAAATAATTTTCTATCGTTAAGGAAGGAAGGATTGAATTTTGCGCCTAAAGTAATTTTTCTTATTATTTTCATTAAATTAAACTTATCGATAAAGAAATATTTATCGACAAACTGACCAGACCGTACATTCCGTGTATATAAATACATTATTTTTGATCATATAACCCTTTGAATTTAAAAGCAAACTCAATTTGTCAGTGGTGTGTCCCCTTAAAATTAGTACATCACCTTAAGGACACTTTTCGGAGCAAATTAACCAGCGAATGGAAGTGCAAAAAGTAACGAATTGCCTTTGGAACGGACATTCGTCACGTCGAGTACTAATTAAGACACCATCGTTTGTTTCAGGTTTTTTCCCTCTGCCTTCGGTGTATTGTCTCGCATGGATCTGCTTGGACGTCCTTTTTTGCACGGCCAGTATAATGCACCTGTGCACGATCAGCGTCGACAGGTACCTAAGTTTACGGTACCCCATGAAATTCGGTCGTAACAAAACGAGGAAACGTGTCATCCTAAAAATAGTGTTCGTGTGGCTCCTCAGCATCGCCATGAGTCTTCCTCTCAGCCTCATGTATTCCAAGGTAAACCGAGTTTTACGAATCTTCAATCTTGATTGAATGGCTGTCAATCAAAAACGACAATGACTAATTTTTCAACGATACCGTTAGGGTCAGTTTGCCATTCATCAAAATACAAAAAGAAAAGAGTAAATTGAACCTTTCTACTTGAACTTAAACAATTGAATGCAGTGAAAATTGAGCTAAAGTTTCTTTTTTATTTAAAAAATTTTGAACTTTCCCGTAGAAAATCAAATTTATGAAATGGAATTTTACGTTGTTCCGAAGTTCGCATTCTACTCCACGAATCTCAATTTCTCCGTTTTGTTGCTTTTCTCTCTAAATTTTAACGCGAAAAATAAACGATTTTGAAATAAACGGTTTTCGGAAGAAATACGCATATAAAGATTATATCTGTGCCATTTTTACGATTCATAAGCGGAACATGTTCATCGTATACGCTAAATGCATTCAATGTACTTTATTGCATAAGAGTGATCTTACTGTAACATTTCGGTACGATGCCTTCTTCGGCGCGATGCTTGGCGCCTTAATGCCAACGCGCGGAATTCAATTGCTGCTTTTGCAATTGCATTACGGCCGACTCAAATGCAACCGTGCATTTTCGATTTCAAGTCGATTTTCGTAGGCGCCGCGCGTACGAAAATCATTAAACGACGCAGCAGGTTAATCATATTTCCATGGCGCAAGATTAATATTTGATATTGAACTGAATTTTATTACACATATAGATTATTTCGTTAATACTTTATCAATAATATTTCATTATTCAGAGTAATCAACGTAACGAGATATTCGAATTAATTGCACTTTTTCCGCAGATTTATCAGTTACATTATTATATCGTTAATACCGTGCATTTCGTGTTATCCATTGCATAAATTAATAAACATTCATTAAAGCAATTTCAAGACATTTTAATTGTCCACTTTAATGAGGTTTCCTCTCTAGGAAACCTCATTTGGAAATTGATATTTTTATCGTCTAAATATAAATCTCACATAAATATGGCTTTATTCACATTTTTAGGCTAAATAAAGATTCATGGAGTTTGGCCGGGAACGTTGATCCACGAAGCAATTAAAATTTTGTGTACTTGCAAGATTCCAGAGTAAGCACCGAATAATTCGTACGTGCCCTGAGATGGGCCAATCCTTGTGCGTGTCGAGTATCGATTTAAAACCCAATTAGTGCGAGACTAGTCCAACGGCTGGATTATCCCTGTTGTCATTCCAAGGCATTTAGGTTTCACTGTTGTATCATACTCATACTTTCGTCGTGCGACGAATACAACACAAATGTCATCAAATCCTTAATCAAATCAGCCTGTAGGGAACGAAAATTGCATCGAAATATCCAACCAAATTCCTTTTCTCTCACCTCAATACAATTTTAGGGAGGATAATGCAAAATAAAGATCATGTACCACTATTCACCAAAGAGCTGTAAATGAAGTCACTGTTACATTCAATAAAATTTTATTCAACCTCTAAAAATCAAATACCACCAGATGTCGGTCCAAAACACTTTATTCTGAAAAACTTGCGCACTTAATTAACGATTAAACTATAACTGCGACGTAATGGTACAATAAAAGTTACAATTTCACTTTCCTAGTAACGCGTGTGTTAATGTATATTGAGGATTCAGCGCGAGAATCAGTCTGTCTCCGCGAGGGAGGACGTGACGTTTGCTTCTCCGGCTAAACAATTATGACGATTTCATGTATACCGAATATTGATTGTTCGCGGGGCACTTTAGTCTTCCGTGAATTCGAATGGCTCTGGCGGATCCGCCTCCTTCTCCTCGTCGGGTTTCGGTCCGAATGCTGCGAGAAACGAGAGAGCACATTTTTATTACCCACTTCTGGTTACAGTCAATTAGCTACATGGTCTACTAAATTTCAAATGGGTTCTAACTTGTGACCTATCGTTGAATACATTTCTAGGGGCATACCTGCAACGGGTTCTACGAGTTCCTCCTCGGTATCAGTTTGGACATGTCTGACCATGACGATGCCTCCGATCTGGATGTCCTTGACCGGAACGTAGGGACTGCTGTCCAGGAGCTGCACCACTTTGAGCTGTTGGCGCAGAACGCGGGCTGGATTTTGCAGGATCTCGCTGGTTGGCTCCTGCTCCTTCTTCTCTTTGTCGGTCTTCTCCTCCTTGGCATCGTCTTTCAACTTCTTCTCCGACTTGTCCTTGGTATCCTTATCTTTGTCCTTCTCTTCCTTCTTCTTGTCCTCTTTCTCCTTACTTGTGTCCTTGATCTCGACACTTTCTCTGGTGTCAATAGTTGGTGGATCCTAACAGTAAGAAATTAGGTGAAGTTGCTGTAACCTTATGTCCTATTCCAGATTGCTATTCTCTAACCAAGTGGAATAGAAGATGAAAGCAGATCTTCAGTTCTTGTGAAGTTTCTATTAACTTTGACTTTGACTTCTTTCTCAATTCCAAAGTGTCATCTCTATCTATGCTGGTCAAACAAGATCTAACTGACTTTAAATGCGTTTCTAATCAGGTTCTTCTCTAGACTCTTCTTTAATCATATAAAAAGGTCAAACAAAAACCAGTCTAAAATCCTTATGAAAACCTAACTGAATAACCCATCTACGAGTCAACAAAACTTAGTCTATCCTAAAGTTAGAAGATCGCAATCCTGGAAAGAGATAAATAATCAATGAAAACACTGACCACATCCATTTTCTCGTGCGAATCCTTGTCGCGAATCCGACGTTCGGACTCGCGACGTCTGGCACGTGCTGCAATGCTCAGTACAGCGGTGGCCACTTTCTCGCGCTCTTCCCTCTTCTTCTCCTCGAGTGGCGCCGGGTAAGCGTAAACACTTGGTCGGGCGTTGGACTTGAACTCCAATTTCGGCATTTTCAACTGGGCGTTGAGAGCGATCAAACACGTGGGAGTGAACGCCAGCGCCAAACAATGGGCCAACGGGTACCAGTACCAGTACTGAGTAAACACCAGGGTGCCCACCACCGCCAGCATGTTCGTGTGACCCGTGCGCGACTGCAGCGACACCGTCACGTTGCGCCCACCTAAGCAACGACACAACATGGGTACATGAAAACGCAGCAACCCGCTCAATTACGGCGCAATTATTCGTCGCTCGTAAATAACCGCGTCGTTTTTTCGCTGCTAATGGCTGGCGACTGACTCCGTGAAATATGGCGTCTTAATTATGATGGACGACGTCTTCCCTGAAATACGGCAATCTGGGGCCGACTCTCTGAGTGACTTTAAGCCGACTCCACTGGCGCGTCGTGTAGAGAGAGATTTACGACTTCTCGGCGCTCGGAGGGAGAGAACCGAGTGCCGAGTTGACGCCGCTGTTCGGGACATACGCTTCGCGTCTTTGGCATTGGTTACGGCTTGTTGTTTCCGGTCGGAAGTTTGCCGATTCGAAGGTCGACCACGAATCTCGTTCGGTCGGGTGAATTGCATTGCGGGGATGATTTGGAAGCAGGTTGGGAGGGTTCAGGTGGGAAATATAGGATGGTTTCTTAAAACATCCTCCATTGGGATGGTCCATTAAATGTCGTATTTAAATATCTTCAAACATAAGCAAAGATACATTTCTTGGGTTTGCCTACCATTACCTGCATTATTGTCTAGACCTAAACCTGTAAGATAGGAAAAAATCTGAAGGTGAAAAACCTAGCACTACACCAAGGTGCCGGTTCATTTTTTGTACATATTGATAACACTTCAAATGGACCATCCATGGAAGTGACAGTCTTCAATAGAAGATACTTTCCGATCTTCTTAAGTCATTTCGTTTCTCTCACTTGATGTTGGTACTATTGTCCCATAATTTCTCTCCAGACGCCTAAACTCCCACCTTTCTGATGACCCTTTACTCAAGTTATACTGAAGAAAAACTTACCAGCATCGATGATGCCCTGAGCCAAAATGGCGCCAAATTTGGCCATAACGTCCTCATGTTTGTCGACGATGACCTTGGCATACAGGGCGCGGAAGTCCTTGACACGAGGACACGTAGCTTCGGTCTGCTGGATGAGGATCATAGCGGAGGCAATGAGCGCACCCTGGCGTACAAAGTTCACCGGGTCATTGGTCATGGGGTCCAGTAGGGCAATGGCTTCTTTGAGCCCAGTACCAGCACAAGCGATACCCAGGGCCATAGCAGCACCATATCGGACATGTGGGTTGTAACTCTCAGCCAGCAGCGACACCACACTGGGACACTGTTCCGGAGTGCTGTAACACAAATTTACAAAAATCTTTAAAATTTTACCTCGAAAAATCAGTTTTTTTTAATTAAAAAACTTTTGATGACTTTTAGGTTAGCCAGTTTAGGGCTTTTTCAAATTGTTCATGTTCTGCCATACGAATTCCCCTAAAACCCCCAAATACCTGGCAAAACTGCCATTAGGAAGAAGCCGTGTAGTTTTTGATTTCTACTGGACCGACTAAACAGTTTGTCTCGATTAAATAAATGTAAGGACATTCCATTGAGAGGTCTGGTGCCATTTGGTTCCTACTTTGTTTTCTAAATGGTGTTTTCCGATTGAAAAAATGGGGAAGAGATTCGAATCATTTGGTAGGGAGAACCCTCTGAAGGGAGTTTGGAGCGTCGAAAAAAGTCGAATTTAATGGATTTAAATGACGGGGAAAAGAGGAAAAATGTACATAGGGACGTGCTGAATATATTTGATACTGTTGTTTCCCCTCGTCATAATGGTCTCGATTTCTTTCCTGCCTTCCATGTAGAAAATAATATTGTAATTAATGAAACAGATGTTGTTCCAACGACTCTGGAATTATAAATCGAATTTCGGAAAATGTAATCGAACCGTCATATTTTCACGGTTTTATTCCTCTCCCAGCAGCTCGACGAAGATTAATGGATACTGTAATTGTACAAATCGTCTATTTTTGTTTCTCGCAGGATGACGACTCAGTTCTGGTGGATGGAACCTGCCAAATTCCGGACCCTTTATACAAGCTGATCGGAAGTATCATCTGTTTCTACATACCGCTAGGAGTGATGCTCCTAACGTACGCGCTCACAGTTCGACTTTTGGCGAAACAAAAACAGAGCATCGGTGGGGGTGGCAGCAGCAGCGCTACGGCAGGTCGGTGCTAACTAGCCAATTTTAATTAAAATGACACAATCGAGATGCAAATTGGCGCGTTAATCGCGCGATCAAGATATGAAAATAGACCAGTCATTAGAGCTGGCTGACGACGTCGATAATCAGACATTTATATTAACTGATCAAACTTTGACAAATGACATTGATTGCCATTGATTGGCGTGAGTACAGGAATACTCGAGAGCTATACGGAAATGGTAAAATTAAAAGCGGCAGACAGTTTTTGCCTTACAGCAAAACGGAGAATTAATCAAGAATTTCGTAACGCATTGATCGATTTAATTCTGTTTCAATCTTCGGTTTGATTCGGCTTATGGCAAAAGTCGCCGATTTTGCTGTAATTCGTATGAAAACAAAGTGAGTAATGGAGTTTGATTTCAACATGGATCATAACTAAATAATAATGTTGGTTTAGTTTCGTTCCAGTATCGAAACTATATCAAAAGTACCGACGCAGTTTAAATACGTTTCTAAAACGGTCCTTCGATTATAACTGCATGCACGAAACTCCCTTTGCATAGACTGATTATCGGGAACGAATTGTACATTCAAATTTAATAATAAAATTAAGTCTCGTGGCGAATATAATAGACCTCCCGTTTACCAACATGCAACACGCTACAAATTTGTTTTAAATTAGACAATTATTTACAACCGATTACACTAACTTCACGACCGACGAATCATGTGCTTCATTTTAGGAGAAATAGACAAATATTAGCTTCATTACTATGATCTATTACACTCATTCTCCGCACTTTACTCACTGTAAAGTGCGGAAAATTAATTATTCCACTAACTACTTCAAATCGATTTTCGCGTCCAATTAGATGCATATCGATACTTCAACTTATTTACCTACCCTCTCATAGATTTCACTTCCCAGAAGAATAGAATAATAATTACAAACCAGATTCCAAAGATTGCATCCGCGACAGTGTTTTTCGATGTACTACAATAAAAACCTTATTGTTTTTTTAATTACTACATTCAATAATAAAATCATTTTACTGATAGTGAGAGAAATATTCTATAAGACTACATTTTCCACTTTACATTCTTCCAAAAAATCTCCTCTTAACTTTATTGATTTTACAAATTTACAAAATTAAAAAATTTACTCCCATTACAGTTCCCGAGAAAAGTCTATCCATTAGTCGTCTGCTCTATAATTTTCTCCACGAGATATGGTTGCAAATCAATCACTAAGCTTTTCCGCTTCTCGTCACATTTCAACGGAAAAAAATGACGGGAATTTTTTCGAACTCAAGAATGTTTCCACTTGCAAAATCAGCCGAGTTATATAGATTTGAAAAGTCCGTAATTTTTGTAATTTTTTTCGTGGCATCTTGTTTTTCACTTAGAAAACTAATCGGTTTACGTTAAGAATATTGTCCTCTAACAATCCGTTTAATTTAAAACGATTTCCTCTTGCGACCAAAATATTATTTTGGAGGCAAGAATAAGAAGCGTTAGCCTCGAAAATAAAATAATATAAATTATAAGTTTAAAAATATAAGCTTAATCTAAATATAAATCCTTTTATTGAAAGAATATTTATTCTTACAGTAATCGGATTTTATCATGATGTTAACAAGTTTTGACAAACATTTGATTTTCAAATTTCTGAAATCGTGTCTTTTTTACCAAGTTTCAAACTTAAAATTTCGCAAAGACCCGTGATTTCTGCATGCACAATCATCGATTTAGCTTGAATTGTAATATGATTGAAGAGTTTCTTCAATTCTGAGGTTAGGATATAACGTTGGAAAGAAAATGAACTGAGTGCGCCGAAAAAAGTTTTCCCTGCCTACATTTGTACCACCATAACCTATTTCAATAATTCTCATGTTGTTAACCTCAAAACAAAATTACAAATAGTTTAACAGTATTTTCTTCTTAAGCCAATTTTGTGTTCGCTGTTCGGAATTCGACTTACAATAAACTTCAGTATTCTTGCTTCAAGAATATCTTGATTAAGAAGATATTCTTATCGCAGTCGGAAATCCACTTATCCAAATAATAATCGTAAAATCGATTTACTCTAAGAATATTCTGGTTACTCTACACTTGTGTTGTCGACTGTTCTGGGCTCAACCCCGAATCCTATGCCCGAAACAATGTTCGCCCTCATCCCCGGGGTAGTTTCGACCCCCAACGGGGCCCATTTTGTCGGGCGACCCGTTATCGTCCTTTATCGCAGCGATCTTGAAATTGATGAGATTGCTTCGGAGCTAATCAAAATCTAACTTTGCGCAGCGCTCGAGAGGCGGTGTACGTGGAAGCGGCTGTTGCACAACAAAAGCGTCGGGGGGAGCAGTGGGACTCCGCAACATACTTCCGGCGCTTCAACTGACACGGAATTAACGACGTTAGACACGCACGAACTTTGGCTGCCGGAGAGCGAGCCACCGCCCTCGGCGGTCTCCGCGATTCACGCCTTCGGAGCCGAGATGCTCAAGCTGTCGAGGGGCCTGGCCAATTCCGATAACCAGGCGCAGCAGCAGCACCACCAGCCGGCCCAAAGAACGACCCAATTTCACCACCAATTACCCGCTCATCGTCACCAGCAGTTTTACCCGCGACGTCAAACCCCCCCGCGACTTCGCTGCAGCTTTCGCAACGGGTGAGAACTCGTTGCCCGAGTTTCCTCGCGCTTTATTTGTTTCGGTTGTTGTTCGATTGGATGCAGTGACTGAAAGGTATTAGTTTTGATCAATCCCGTGAAAAGGGAGAAATGAAATCAACATTTCGAGGGCTTTCGCGAACGGCAAGGAAGACCTAGAAGAGGTGTGAGAGATTTTGTAAATTTTGAAGTTTTGCACCTTTTGAGGCGGGAAGAAATTGCATGTGGGGTTCTGGAACCGCGATCTCGGAGGCAGCATTAGAGCAGAAAGCTGCTAATCGATAATGGGAAGAAACTATGGTGGGTCTAATTGAGATTGTAGATTGATGGGATGTGAAACATTTTTCAATTTTTAAGATTATAGGACGTATGATGCGATTTTGGTGAAGTGCCTCCATTTTTAAACAAAAAAATTTTAAGATCTTACGATTTGGAAACTTTTCGAACAATTTCGAGACATTTCAGATAACATCGAACATTCCCACCTACGCCTCTGAATTCTAAATGTTTACAGCCGAGAACTGACAAACTACCATAGTAAACATTCCACTGATTCATTCGTGGTATTTACAAATCGATGAATGAAATGTTATTAAAAGATGTGCATCCTATCCTATTTTTCCACAGCCAAATCGTTCATTCAAAACCTCTACCTTTAATTGACAATTTCCTAAAGCAATTGCTATCTTAAAAGGGAACCTTTTTCATTAAAAACCAAAAGCAGCGATCGATCAGAGCCTTCCATTTCCACACTACTCCCATTGTTTATAACTCCGTTCCACCCAGGACTGCCTCATCAGACCAAAACAACCACCAAATAATTCAGTCGTAAA
This sequence comes from Ceratoteleas bidentatus, assembly GCA_022817645.1. NCBI lineage: Eukaryota > Metazoa > Arthropoda > Insecta > Hymenoptera > Scelionidae > Ceratoteleas > Ceratoteleas bidentatus. The sequence continues at coordinate 22,793 of JABFPB010000114.1, forward strand.
CCAAACGCGTCAGCTGTTTTCCTCGCTTCTCGCCGGAATTCTTATTAGCGAATTAAACGATTTATTCGATCGAAAGTCTCAAAAAAGACTCAGCGACAGGTTTGCGCGAAAACAAGCAGAAGGCAGAATCGACTTGCCGTCCAAGTCGCAATCGCAGCAGTTCGAGGCCGAGGATTGAGGTATACCGAGGGGGAAATTGGCCGTTCGCTTCGCCTCGAATGATTGCGAAATTTCGAGCCGAGATAAAGCGCTGATCGATTCGCGCGAATTCCAAAGAGACACTTGACGCGCAGAGTTTACAACGCAGCGGGCCAAACGCCCCGTCGGGGGCGCTGCCAAGTGCCGCGCACTCGAGCGCACTTGACATTCTCGGCGAATCGGGCTTATAAACTCAAGACTCGAGTGTACCGAACCCGAAATCAGCCGCTCGCGTCACCGCTGCTTTGCGCGTTTACACGCGACTGCCGAAAGGGCTAATAAGTACGAAATGAACACATTTTCGCACCAAAAAGTGGAAGAGTGCAGGGGGGATTGAGGAGTCGAACGTTAGGTTTCTAGTTGTTTGTACAGGAAAGTGAATGAAAGAGATTCACTTGTACAGTAAGTTTATAATATTGGATAAATGCCTTAATTGTACTTGAACAGTTTCCAAGATATAAATATTGATATTTTACACAGAAAGTTAGGTATATTAAAAGTTAAACGAAGTAAAAATGAATACATTTATTCGTGAATAAATATGATGTATATGTTGGTGTATGTGATAGAAAAACATATGTTGGAATAGATTAATAAATAAAATGTACATGTTGGCACATATGGTCCATAAACAACTTTTAACTGGGTAAAGACTGCATTTTTTATTTACACTTAAATGTTATGACGGAAGAAAAATTTATATTTCCGTTTTTTATGTAAAGGATGTTCACTTGTTTTCATAAAACAGAAAGACTTTAATAAAACTTCAGAATAAAATGATCCAAGTGAAAAACAATCGGAGAACAAGAGAATGAATTAGGGAGTATTGGAAAGATATAAACAAAGAGGGTATTCCATTTGAGAATATAAAAAATACGAATAATGATAAAATCGTTCCTTTGGATACCACCATGGTATGTTACGATGTGTCATATTTAGAAGCGCAACACAAAAAATGTGAATGACTTAACGCAACATTTGTATTTTAATTGGTGGAATTGATTCATGTTTTATTTAAGCTGTTCAGTTTATTTGTATTTCTTCTTTCAAGTAAGAATAAAGACATAAAATGTACATTTCCAAACTAGATCATACATATCCATTTCAGGATATAGTGCAGTTCTGCAATAACAATAATACCGCAAAAATAAATGTCGATAAATAAATGGTAAACTACACTTTACAGCGACAGTCAGATACGTAGTTTTGAACTACTATTATATAATATTGTATTCACATACACGTAGAAAAATATGCCAACACATTTTATCAAACAATTAAGGACAAGAACTATAAATTAATTATACCTTTCTCGGCCTGGACTAAATTCATAAAATTTTTAATTATACAAAAATCCCTTCATCCTTGAAACAACAACATTGCATTAACCAATTTTAACTCCAATCAACTAATTTTTAATTTTTAAGGCCCCCACAACTTTCAACCTGAATATCTCGATATCCCTACAACGAAAAACGTTGAAATTTTGCCAAATTAAACGGAGACCTCTAATTGACACCTGCACCAGACAATCATCTCCTGAAAAACCTGCAGCGAAGCCTCAACCATTTTTACGTGTTATCTGACCGGGGCTCGCGTGAATTCAATAAAAGTTTCGCAATAATGCATCGCCGCGCTGCGATTGAAACCCGAGTCGGATTCGGCTTTCGAATGGGAACCCAAGTCAAACGACGCGACGACGCCGCCGTTACCCGTTTGACACAATAAACGCCATTTCACGGATAATTGCATACAATATGTTTCGTATTCACTCCGCTAAGAACCGAGTCAAGCTGTAACAGGCGACCTTTTCGAAAGATAGTATTCACGTGAACAATGCAGCAGGTTTGGACAAAGGCATAACGATTATTTTACCTCGTACGCCAAGGCCTAACACTATTTAGGCTCTCTCGCTGGGACAACACACCTCGGAAGGGCCACGCGATTGGATAATAATGACCAATTTAAACGCGTTTTTCGCCAGCCGAAAGAACAGTGTGCTTCCGATTCATCTGACGTGGATCTGCCGCGCGTTCGCGTTCGCGCAAGTTGCGTTTGTTTGCGAGAAAATATTGATCAAAACCAAAATTTGCATTGAGGAAAATACACGGGACACACATGTTGATTTAAAATAAGCGATGCTGCAGCGCGAGTTTTGCATGTAACTACTTAGTTTGCATGTAACAGACTGTTGTGTAATGGTATGTAGGTTTCGGGCATTTCCATAAAGCAGAACGGGACAAGTGCATTCCTAATTACAATATGTAATTGGAGAGAAAGAGTATTGAAAAATGGATGGGACAACTGTCTGTTTTTGTTTACGATTGTTGGGAACCTTGTGACAGGTGTGCTGAAATATCACAAAAAGTGGTAGGGAAGATTTAATTGTTCTTGTTTCGTTTTCTAGAATTACAGTTGAATATGAATTTTAAGATGATCAAACATTTTTTTAGTACTCCAACTCATAGCAGATGTGACTAGTTAAGATACTGCGAAGTTGATAATATCGATTAGTACTATTCATATCTAACTGCAGAGATACCTTGTAGTAAAGAGACTTCCACCACACTTCGCTATATGTAAATTTGTTATCTAGCTGATTCCCAACACTTACATCAATTGTGAACCTTTCCCAATATCCTTACTACCCCATAATCACATTTAAGTACCCACCACACCTCTGCATTCCAAATTTTCCCACACCTGCAATAAATCCTCCTATTTCCTATTCTCCTAGACATTCAACATTTCGATCCGCACAAACTCAAAACAATGCTTTTGCCACAACTGCTAATCTCTCAATTGTCCAACCGTTTGTTGCCAACAGAAGCAACGAGAGTGCGAATAGCAGTGCCTCGGGTTCCCGGACGAGTCTTTCGATAACGACGGACATCGAAACGACCCGTTACCCTGGCAAAAACCGACGCAGGGCGTCGACGTACAACGAGACGTACCTCGAGCGGGCGAATTCGCCCTCACCGACGACCCCGCGGAAGCGTTCGTTCAGCTTTCACGAGCAGGTCACGCTCGGCAAGTCGTCGATTAAGCGGCACGCCGGCACGCCGCTGATCGATGAGTCACGGAACAAGGAGAGCCAGGACGAGGACGAGGACGAAGAGGGGGAGGAGGAGGAGGGGGAGGAGGAGGACGAGCGGGACGACATCAGGACCAGATCCGGCCGGAAGTCGCCGGATGAAGAGCACACCCTGCCGCCGAGGTGTACCTGTCCGTTCTTCGGGAAGAGCTCGAAAACGGCGGCTGGCGTCAATTCGGGGGAGATCAGGATAGTGTGCAGCGAGGAGCATCGACCTGCCAGAAGAACGGAGGAGAGTTCGGAGAAGGGGAGGGGTGAAAAGGGGTCCGAAGGGTCCAGTTCCGCCGTTGTGACTTGGAGGGGAGGAAGACGAGGGTCTAGTATAGGTAAGGAGGGTTTATGTATTTGTACATTTTTAGGGATCTATAAATGATGGATCTTCAGTTGGTTGATTCTTTTAGAATGTCCTTCTCTGGTTATAGGGTGTAGTGTTCCCACCAATTCAATTCCCAACGAGAACCATTTCCTGATAATTTCAGCTGAATCGGAGAAATCCATGTCCACTTTACTTTGCCCGGATCTGTGGTAGAAACATTTAGAAGTGGAATTTCTAATTGTAATGCAATCTCCTTATCTTCTGGAATGTCAAGAGACTGATGGTATAAATTCCTTCATCAGTCGGTGGACCTCTCTCGAAAGAAACCATCCATAGAACCAATAAGAAGTTCAATAAGCAGTCCTACTGAAAACCGATATCTACAATTCATTTACATTGGCTTTCCGAGCAGCATTCTAATTAGCAGAACCAAGAACCCACCTATCTTCATTTTTAATCAAAGCTATCGTACCGCTACCACCTGGTAGTATTCAGCCAGTAGACCCATCAAACTTCTAACCATTCCCAAAGTTCAGCCTCACCTTCAGTACAACATTAATACACACACCTAAACTTTAACCATTTCCTTCTCCCCTAAGCGTACCCAATACCTGCTAAACATACTCAACCCCTCTTCTTCTGCCCCAGAATCACTGCCTCCACTCTTACCCCTACCCAAACATTTATCCAGATCGAAAAACCCACCGCCTCCAACAAATACTATCCCTCCAACACAATGTCCCGGAAAGGTCAATTGCCATTCACCGGGCTTGTTTGCTTTCAAATTGCAGGTAGCACGAGGACCCTTCTGGTACCCTCTCGGGCGACCCCCCTTCGACGCGCGGCGACCATGCGGGCTCACAATGGCGCGACCGCGGTCTCGTTGGCGACCAAGAGCGACTCGTCGCCGTCGTGTTTGCTACGCTACTCTAGCGGGACCATGCGGACCCACCACTCGCGCACCAGCAGCATCATCTCGCGAAATAGCTCGCGCCACGGACGCATCATCCGCCTCGAGCAGAAGGCCACCAAGGTCCTGGGGGTGGTGTTCTTCACGTTCGTCATCCTGTGGGCGCCGTTCTTCGTGCTGAACCTGGTGCCCGCCGTGTGCCCGGAGTGCGAGCGCAAGATCGATCACAAAATCTTCGACCTCGTCACCTGGCTCGGCTACGCCAGCTCGATGGTCAACCCGATCTTCTACACCATTTTCAACAAGGTCTTCCGACAGGCATTCAAGAAGGTTCTGATGTGCCAGTACCGCAATCGCAACTGGAGGCCGCCACCACCACCGCCAAGATAAAACGAAGGGAGGAACAACATAAGGGCATTTCCAGATTTAAGAAGTCTGGGGTATGGGGGTTAGAGTCTTCGGAAATTGTTTTTGGTTAAAGTTCTTAGAAAGTGGGGAAAGTAAAAGGGCAGATGAAGGACGAGAGGGATGACCTTGGGACGGATGTCAGTGTGTCAATATTGGAAGTGGAGAAAGGGTAACCAGTTTCTTTGGTTTACTATGGGTCCAGTAGGTACACTGGAATAAGAAGTGTCTCATTTCGAGACCCTGAAACATATTGGGCGTTCGTCCTGGGTAAAAACGTTTTGCGTGTACTCTTCCAAAAATGTTTTAAAACGAGACATTTGTTTATGTAGTGTACCACCGTTCTTCATTCCAGTGACATGACAATGTTTTTGCTGTTAAAATATTCCTCTTCCAAGTGTTCCCAGTGGTTCTTTGAATAAAGTTCAACGTTTCTTACTGCGATTATCTTCCGTTGTAGTTGAGTTGTATTCATAAGTGTTTAGTTGAAGTTCCGAGTACCTCCACCGCCCCGGATTTCTCGAATCACTTAAACTTTGCCCTTTTACGCGTTTTTGTTGGAAGAATGAGGGGAGTGTTAATGTTTCTACTTTTGTTGTTAGAGTTCCATAGAGACTTGCGACGGGGACAACCGACTTAAGAGTGATAATTAAGGATAAGGGAATGAGGGAGACGTTTATGGGGAAAGGCGTCGACGTTTCGATTGTGTACAATCAAGGGACGACTGTAACGTTTTTAAGTGAATAAAGTAAAGTGGTTTAAGCGTTATCGATGATTACGATATGTTTAGCATGTATTTGAGAAAATACGTTGTTGGCATTGTTGACAAAGTTGTTTTTAACGAATAGCGGCGAGGTTTGGATTTTGTTAGAAAAATTTCGTAATGAAACTACTCTGAGGTGAATGCCCAATTAGCCTCCTTCCTACTTGATTTGTTAGCTTTTATGTAAAGCTCAGCTGGATCAATATTACGTTTATGAAATAAATTAAAACTTCGGAGCGACGATGATTTTACGTATCATTTCACGTAATGGTCACAGTAAAGCTACATCATGGCATGAGAGGAAACAACCCGATTATCGATGAGTATCTGAATAGCAGCCTCAGCTGCAGTTTAGTGCTGACAAGTTAACACGAGTCGTATCGCGTTCGTTCATCCCTAGTTACTATATTTTTTTAACGAGTCCGAAAGACGTTTAACGTTTTATAGCTGCTTAGAGGGTAGTTACATGGACGCTCCTTCCAGACAACAAGTATAGATCCGTAAGTCATTTGTTACCAAAATAAATTTTCAAAATAACCTTGTTTCATTTTTGCATTATTTTCTGGCTAGGAAAACAATGGTCTCTCTTCATTACCCACAATTACCATTTGTTTAAACATTTATAAATAGCTTTTATAGTCATCAGTTAGATCCTTCTCCTCGGTGAGAAAAAATATGTCGGCTCAAAATAGTTGTGCTTTATAAAAATGGGAAAAAAATTTATTGTATCACTGAATGAAGCATTTTATACTGATTAATTAAAGTACGCCGGTCGTCTATTAAAATGCGTAGCATTTCCTTTGAAACCTATAACTGTAAAAGATACGCTTCTATGCACGACGATAGAGAAATACGTGTTTTACCTAATTAAATTTCGAAATAATTTTGAAAAATGTGTATGCAATAAAGCGGAGTGGAAATTGCTTTCAGGCGCATGAAAAATTACAAAATAAAGCTAACAACTTCGCTGAATTGAAGCGCGGCGCGCAATAAAGGCACTTGCGCTCGACCACTTCGAACTGAGAATCAATGCGCCAAATGAAATGATATCGCCGGAACTTGGCAAAAACATGATAATATTACACGAATCTTTCGGTGAATACATTACTTGAATATTGTTTAAGTAAATGGTTAACCGAACTTTACAAAAGCGAGAAACTTGTTGGGCAAGCTTTGCTATATACAGCAGAAAGTTTTCGAATGATAACAATTGCAAAAGTTATAAAGTCAGATATAGAAACATTTCAAACTTCCCCCGTTTTTATTATCACTAAAATGAGCTTAAAATGGGGCTAAATGATTAAAAATGGGTTTTATCGGCGATATTTCATCGTTAGGGGCTGATTTGACTATCGACTGAGACGGCCGGAGTACTTTAAAACAACGATTGAATTAGCATTACGTGTAAGTGATCGATGCAACTGACGACGTTTTTTATTGAGTTACGGAATTATCGCGAAAAGAAGAGATTTGTCACGACGTCAGATAAAACGATATACGATTACCCAAATTCGAATAATCGTCTAGTAGAACTGTACATGAAGAAACATATTCGACCAATTCTTGCAAACATAACCCCAAAACATATTCCTTCATTTTGCAACATTCGTTTTTAGAATAAAAAAAATGTTCATCTGTACAAATCAATATATCTCTTTCGTTTGACTTATTTGGTTGAATCGCAAAAGGTTTCGGTTCGTGGCATACTGACATTTCGAGGGTGGCAGCACCCACGTGTAAAAATTGTGTACATAAGTCGATGTCTCATCTAATTATCAATCAATTTGCCAGGGTAGTAGATATGCCAAATTACGTAAATTCAGTAGTACGAACGATTGTCGAAAAGTAAATATATGGAGAGATTCATCCGAACAATTACGCCATCTATCCCGAACGAACAACTGTTGTTACCAATTCGGTATGTTACAATGTGTTTTATAACGTAAAGATCCCAGCACCGATCGATCGACCATTCAAGTTGCATTTTTGCCAAGATTATAACGAAACATTGGCCGACGAGGCAGAACTCGATCAGGACACTACCAAAAAGCTGCGTACTCAATCAGTAGTCATGCCTTACACGGATTGCGCCGTTATACATAGAATATCGACGTCGTCAATCTATTTGTCGGAACTTTTGTAACTGTTTTCGTACACGAGCAGGTGGATGTATGTATCGCGGATGTTTTCGAAATCGCGTTGTACGAGACCAGCGAATCTCAAGTATGAATAAGCGCCCAAAGACTATCGAGTTGCGTTACGGCCCATTTCGCGGCGATACAAAAACAAGTGTCTTTGTTGCAGGCGATTCGAAGACACCGAATGATGTCTGAACCCGTTTCTCGAGGACCCTTCGAAGACACTTCTTTTTCTAGTGAGATTGTACTCAAACTGATCTTGTTACATAGAACGTTGGCGGGTTGAAATAACTTGCCTGGCGAGGAGGCTATCGCACCAATAGCCCAAGTAAAAATATAACCGCGTTTCAACTGCACCCTAGATGCGACGTTTCTTTTCTTCATCTATGACCCGTTCACGATCCCGACTTCGTCGAGGTCAAGGGTGACAAAATATTACACGGAGAAAAATGTTTAATTCTGACATCTCGAATTTTGTTCCTGATATTTGGTGATACGACTCAAGCAGCTTGATCAAAATGTTTTTTGTTCAAAATTTGGTTGGTTTACTGGAGAATTTAAATGGAATAGTCAACTTGATACAGTAAAAAAAAGTTACAAACATTTTCGAGAGGAGGCTGAAGAGGTGAAATTAGAGTGATTTGATATTAATTAAGCATACATGACCTTTCCATTATTAGATTAAGTTACTCTATAAGGTATTTTTCACCGGATTCAAAATTATTATATATCTTTTATTATTAATATGCTAGTCTCAAAATTTTATTTGATTGGATGTTATGGATATGTAACAATAATAAATTATACAATGTAATTAGAAATGCCAATTAAGAGGAAATTAATTTCATTTATATATAGCGTATGACTATCGTAACAAAATTATCTGGTTCTATTAAAATAATATTTTATGATCCCAACCAAATTTATTTCGTTTATTACATTTTGTTTCACTAAACGATTTTTTTAATTCAACCAACATGTAACAAATAAATTGCTTGTTTGTGTTAATTAGCAATGTATAAAAATTAACAAAAATATTTAGTCGCTACAACCAAATCGCTTTCACCATTTGGTCGCAGGGATACAATCTTTTTTCTCCGTGTATGTTGAATAACGAACAAAACTGAATGATGTTCTAAATATTACAACGTATAACCATGGATTTTGTTTGCTGGATAAAATGGCATAGCCATTTTGGAACACTAAGTGTTTCAAAAGTAGAATTTGGAGAACGCTTGGAAGTATTATAAACTTCTCCATAAGACTTAAAAATAACACTTAAAGTGTCCCAAAAATGCTACAGAAATGTTCCATCAGGAACACTTGTTTCTTCAGTGTAGTTAAGATAAATATTACGTGTGCATCAGTACCACAAAATGGATACCCGTTGCAATATTTACCTCATCATTTCTCTCCAAGATACTTCCAACGCAAACCTAAGGCTTCTTAGTAGAACGTTTCTTAGATAGTCGGACTCATATTTTTAGAGACAATATACAGATTTTGTTCGACGAACACAGGTCTATCCTCTGAGCTTGGAATTATGGAATATTTTTATATGTAAATTAAGTCCTAATATTCAAATGATCGGAAGTGTTCAACGCGTTCGAACCCACGCGAACAGTTTCATTGACAAGCCTAGACCATATGATTACAATACGTACACGAGAGAAGACTGTAATACTTGTAACTGGTTCGGTGACGCCGTTGCTGCAAGTAGATATTGATTTCGTCAATGCGGTTCATTTGCCAACGTTGTTTCCAATGCATTATTTAACGACGTTTTTACGTGTACGACAATGTAGCAGATGCTTGAGATTTCGCGAGCCAACTCTTCACGACGAATTTACGTTTCGCCTGTATAGTTTCCGACAAAAAATAGCCGTAGCGTGTTTTGTATCATTATACTATGTCTAAAATATGCCCCCAACGAGGAAGTGGAATTCGAAACATAGCGAAAGTTACAGCCACTTGAATGCGGGCCCGCGCCAGCCGAAAACCTTCAAGGACATGATCTAGTCAATAGACCAGATCCATGGTATAATCTATGGTATAGACTCTGCGTATTTCATGTCCTAGCCGACTTGACCGTTTTAAATGAAACTTTGCAGAAATACATCAAAAGATACTTTTATTGCCCTCGCCTTTATTCGCCAGCACCTCACTGTTTACGATTTAAACGATATCGACTGGACCCGAATGGCTTTTAATTTGCGTTTAATCAATTCGATGTGCTTAATCCGATTAATTATTACACGGAGAGAAATAGCGTCCTAATTTGCGCCCAAAGTATGGTTTGTTTTGTTTTACATGCTTCATAAATTAGTACGGAGGGATGGCGACAACGGATCCTATCGTCTTCGTTATAATTGTACAAGATGCATAAACGAAGAAATGGATGCGAACACACATTTGTCCGGAATTCAAATCTCGAGGATAATCCGCGTAATGCGCTTGTCGAAAAAAGTATCAGGTTGGTTATCTACTTTGCACTGTTTGACTTAATGCCATTGCAGACTTCGGCGAACTTGCACTATGTTTATCTTAATTGCTTTTCAGGTATCCTGCCGTTTTGGACCAACTTACATAGTGCCGACAATAGCTTTGAATGGATTAACCTGAGACAGTGATTTTTTTATTGTAGTTTGTCAGAGTCGAAGTATATTGTTAGATAAGACTGAGCTAGTAGTGATAGTCAGCCTTTAGTAAGACGATGGCAAGTATTTTTTTTTCATTCGAATGAAGTCTTTTCGAATCCGCCACGTTCTCCTTCAGTAAGTGACACATTTCTATTCACAACAATAACTCTTAACAATAACTTTTTTAGATATTTTCTAACAGAGCTTTCTCGAGAAAGGTATCATTTGTGTTAATGTAAGGTGTTATCTCGGCTGTGAAGTCAGTTGAATGTCCGTATTTTCTGCGTGGGAGGATGAACCATCTGTTATCAAAGTTTTGAAAACCGTAAAACTAATTCCCGAAAATATCTGCCGTCTGCACTGTGAAGCAAAATGTGTCAAATTACACAACATAATGTGTAATCTCGTTTGACATGATGTCACTTAATTTCACACGTTAAATGCAATATTACACAATGTAAAGTAACGCCACAATATTTGCCAAATAACAACTCGATTAAACGTGTATTTCCAGGCGTGTTATTACTTCGAAAGGTAACTTTCAGTGTAAATAATTATCAAATTGTTCCAAATTAATAACGATTAAATTAATGCCCGCGGCGAAATTCATTTGATGGTCCAGAAACGAGTACAATTTGTTTCCGGAGTAATTACGTTAAAATAACTTTTTTTTGTCCATACCCGCAGTGTGACATCACACATTTAGTTACCTGTACAACAAATCCCTAAAATAACTCAGTTCGTCAATAAACTGTCCGTCTTCCACACTGAGAGAAATAGATTGTAAAAAATTGTCCGCGTTGTTATTCCAACGACTCTGATTCGTTAATTAAGTTACATTGGATTTTATGCATGTCAATTCAGATCATAGATTTTTATGAAGGGTAATGTTGATTTTATGATACAGATGGTGACTTTTACGATGCAGATCGTCAATTTTACAATGAAAATCGCCGATTTTACGATGAAGATAATTGATTTTACGATGAAGATAATTGATTTTACGATGAAGATCGTTGAATTTACGATGAAGATCGTTGAATTTACGACGAAGATCGTTGATTTTACGATGAAGATCGTTGATTTTACGATGAAGATCGTTGATTTTACGATGAAGATCATTGTTTTTGCAATGAAGATCGTTGATTTTACGATGAAGAAAGTTGATTTTACGATAAAGAAAGTTGATTTTACGATGAAGAAAGTTGATTTTACGATGAATATGGTTGATTTTACGATGAAGAAAGTTGATTTTACGATGAAGATGGTTGATTTTACGATGAAGATCGTTGATTTTACGATTCAGATGGTTAATTTTACGATGCAGATCGTTAATTCTTCGATGCAGATCGTTGATTTTCCGACACAGAATGTTGATTTTCCAACGCAGATCGATCCACGAATTTCCCATCAATTCCTATAATCCACTTTACACTTTTAACGAAGCATTTTCCTCACCGCATCTTTCCCTCGACAAATCCCACAATCCATCTTTCCCAGACCGCGCCGACTTAGTAAATGATATTTCGCTCCAAATTCGAAACACGTGCCAATAACGGGCGGAAAAAGTCTAAATAACCGAGTAACTACCTCCTGAAGATGATCTGAGCCGAAACGGGCTCGAATTGAATGCGACGGGCGAATCAACCGTACATCGAACGGTGCACTCGGTAAATAATTCGCGACGTCAGTGACACACGTGACGTTCGACAGACGTCGGCAAACCCAGCGAGGCAAACGATTTTCGATGGGACCTCGTTCCGCGTCAACGGTGATCCGAATCCAGTTTATGATCGCAGCCAACGGACCACTAACCAGGTAACCAGGTGTACCCGACCGACTTTTTCAAGATTGTCAGTCGGGTGAATCCCCGCGAGGGCTCGCCGTCGGTGGACTGTAAATAAAACGAAACGAAGCTCGGCCCGCGATCCCTTACATAGTTTATCGAGCAGCGTTTGTGCGCCGGAATGGGAGCAGCCGTAGCGACGTTGCAACTGGGATGTTGTTCTTGCGGTGCCGATGAAGTGGTTCGCGCGCGGTAGAATTAAGTTGCAAACGTCTCGCAGGCGAGGATAAATACTGTCAGTTGCAGCTGCAACGACAATGCGACGATCGGAATTTATATTCGGGGGTATAATTGGACAGCAAAAATGACCGAAATAAGATTGTGCAGAGCACGTCCAGTATCGAAGGCTGGTCGATTTTATTCGGGACGGAGGTATTTCCGGTAAATGCACTGGGAAAGTGTCTTGGGTGTGGAGAAACAATGGGTGTGGAAGGATAGTAGCTTGTAGATTTCAGATTTTTCGTTTCAACTTGAAAGCTTTAATTTTCGTTTGGACATGAAGGTTTTAATTTTAGTTTAGACTTGAAAGCATCAATTTTAGTTTGGACTTGAAAGCATTAATTTTAATTTGGATTTGAAAGCTTTCATTTTAGTTCGGACTTGAAAGCTTTAATTGTAGTTTGGACTTAAAAGTTTTAATTGTAGTATGGACTTGAAAGCTTTAATTTTAGTTTGGACTTGAAAGCTTTAATTTTAGTTTGGTCTTGAAAGCTTTAATTTTAGTTTGGACTTGAAAGCTTTAATTTTAGTTTGGACTTGAAAGTTTTAGTTTCTAGCTTGGACTTGAAAGTTTTAGATTTTAGTTTGGACTTAACAGTTTAAGATTTTAGTTTGGACATAATAGTTTTAGTTTTTAATTTGGACATAAAAGTTTTAGTATTTAGTTTGGACTTGAAACTGTTAATTTTACTTTGGACTTGAAAGATTTAGTTTTTAGTTTGAACTTTAAATGTTTCCGTTTGGAATTCAATGTTTTCAGTTTGGAGTTCAATAGTTTCAGTTCGGAATTTAGTGTTTTCAATTTTGATTTTAGTGTTTTCAAATTGTCGTTCAGCGTTTTCAGTTTTCAGTCGTTTAATTTGTTTTTTCAGTTTCCAGTGAAAAATTTCCATTTTAATTTTTAATAATTTAGTTGTTTAATTTTTTTCAGTTTTGGTTCAATGTTTTTAACTTTGAATTCGATGTTTAAGTTGAACACATTTCGTTCGCAGTTAAATATTTCCACTTTGTGGTTGAAAGTTTTCAGATTACAGTTAAATATTTTCTGTTTCTAATGTTGTTTGTTGGAGTTTTAACATTTTCAGTTTTAAATGCATTGTTTTCTGTTACTGTTTTAATTTTCCCCTCTAAATCACGTACATAAATGTATACTTTATGCAGAATTCCTTTTCCATCATAGCTCTAAGCAAACGCCCTCTTAATATCAACCTATCCACTTCAATTACAATAACTACGAACAATTCAATTCCACAATCGCTCATATTCTCCATGCAACGCTCGTCTCTGATTATATTTCGTCCAGGCGGACGTATTTTCAGTAAATGTATAAAACTGTTGAAGCACCGCTGCAAAATGTATCTCCGTCCGTGTCCGCGATAACAGCGGACAGTCTTTGATTGAGGATTCACTCGGAACCCGAGATTATAAAAGATTGCGATGCGTGGGTTTTATTGTCCATTTGTAGAGCGAACAAGACACATCATAAATTTACATTCAGCCGATTGTATCGCGCGGCTACATTAGCAGAACTGTCTGAAAAATATATGAACAGGCTCCGCCACGCGTTCGATAATTTTTCGCACTGCTGTTTTTCCATTGCTCAGCGTGCACCCTTTACGACGACGATCAATCTAGACGTGATAATGCAGACAAATCATGCGAATAAGTACGGATAAATGACTCTCCGGGTCGAATGTTAATTAAGAGTCGGATTGTTGATATCACGAAGCAGATAATTTATTTTACGATGAAGATCGTAAGATGTGTAAAGCAGATATCGAACATTGCGCATGATATATTTGATTTTACGATTAACGATCATTGATTTGAGGTTTGACGATCGTTTATGGAACGATTATGATTGTTACCTTTACGATGAAGATCGTAAAATTTATAAATATAATCCCAGTATTAAAATGCAGTTCGTAAAGGATATTAGATAGATCGTAGAAATTATAATTCATATCGTTATATTTACTATGCGGACCGTAAAGTTTACAAAAAAGATCTTAAAATTTACTGAACAGATCTTAACATTTACGAAAGAGATCGTAAACTTTACGAATTAGATCGTAAAATTTACGAATTAGATCGTAAAATTTACTAAACAGATCGTAAAATTTACGAAACAGATCTTAAAATGTACACAACAGATCGTAAAATTTACGAATTAGATCGTAAAATTTACTAAACAGATCGTAAAATTTACGAAACAGATCGTAAAATTTACAAAACAGATCGTAAAATTTACGAAACAGATCGTAAAATTTACGAAACAGATCGTTAAATTTACGAAGCAAAAGTATCTAAAATATTTGAACAACCTCCTCCACGCATTCGATAAATTTTCTCATTTCTGTTTTTGCATTGCTCTGCGTATACTCTTTACGACGACGATCAATCTAAGCGTGATAATGTAGACAAATCATTCGAACAAGTGCGGATAAATGTCTGTCGGGTCGAATGTTAATTCGGGATGTATATCTCCCCGGGTTAATGAAACGGTCGTGGAGTGGCGCGATTCAAATGTGATGTCAGCTGCAAGACTGAGGGGAAAAAGGCATTATCGCCGTAATGACTTAACTGAAAGGAGCGAAACGAAACGTCATTAAGTAGTATCGGTGTCAAAAGAAGTTAGTGCGGCATCTCGCGATTAAACGCGCGGATTTCGATTTTGATTTAAAAGGGACAGCAGTTTTGAGCAATTCCATTCAGCAGCAGCCGAGTCAATAAAAAATCACGACGTCCCGTTTCCGACGGATTTTTATTTTAAAACAACAACAGCGTCGTTTCAAAGGGAACGTAGGCGCCAAAAACAACGCGAAAAACGTAATAAAGCGCGGATCCATTCCAATCGATTTCGAATGTTTCGCGCGGTTTCGTGGGATTAATTGGCTCTGGCAAATATTGGTGAAAGGTGGAGTGTAATTAACTGTTTCTGTTTTTTTTAATTAGAATTACGAAAATGGGACAGTTTTTCGTGAAGTTTTGATCCTTTTTTTGTAGTGAACTGATTGACATTTCACTTAATCTCGATTTTTGCAATATGTCTAATTTCCAACTTTATCAAAATTTCCTTGATTTTATGATGTGCTATTTCGACTCTATCACCCTTTTATCAATATATTTGAGTTGAAATGCATTCACTCTGAAGTAAATTAACATTCTCTGACAGCGTAATTGACTGATTATTCGCGATCCTCTACGTGATGCATGCGCCGATTTTTTCCGCTCGATATTGACGTGGAACAAGTGGAAAATGGCGCAGCGCGAAAAGTACAGCTTTTTCCCACAGTTTTCCGCGGAAAAGAATTCATGAATAGCAAGCGGCGATCTCGTTTTGCGTGCGAAGCATTTATTATTCCATTAAATAGATTCGTTTAGAACGCGCGATAATAACGAGTCAAGTAGAACACTTTTGCGCGGATTCCACGTTAGCGGAGCGCAAAATCAGGATTAAATAGAATATCCATCGTTTCGGAATCGCATGTTGTGCCAACAATTCGTTTTCGCCGACAAAACTGAATAGGAAAACGGAAAATGAGCAAGCGCAGGACGGACGCATCCTTCAGTTCGCACTTGGTCGGTCTTTTCGATTTCGCCGGAGCCTTTGATCAATCCTCCTTTTGCCATCTTTTTGCCACTTTGCGACAAAGCAACCTCATCCGATTGCACCGAACAAACCAATTGAAACGTCACGAAGTAGGCGCCAGTTATTTCGTTGTTTGCGCGCATTATTTATTCGTCGGTCAAGAAACGAAGCTAATTAATTGTGACTGTCAAAGAAACTAACGATGCTTTTATTTTAGTTTATTAGTAGAATTGAAAACTAATAGAGTTTTCTAATAACAAAAATTATAAAGTTTTTTTTTCGTTTCTTTTTTGTACAATCTTTTTGGAATTTGGTTTGACACGACTTGACTTTTCTGTTTTTTTAACATTGTTTGTCCTTCTTTATAAATACAAATGCTTTGTTATTTGTCAAAACTAAATGTTTTGCTGTATTAATGGAAGTTTTTTGTCAATGACGTTTTCTTATCCGGAAAACACTTTTTAACAAATCTGTTATCAAAATGAATAAAGTAGCATTAATGAACTCGAGACTAACTGGAATTAAACGAATATTTGTTCTCGTGGCTGAAAATGACCAACGTTTTTTGGGATCGGAAAGCGCTTTATAGTCACTGTGTCAAACTTTAAACGCGATTACCCCACAACGATATTTATCGGGAACCTCCGTCGGAAACTGCCAGCGTCCAAAAATTATCCGATTTACAACTTTGTTCGGGTTGAGTTTTACAATTTAGGGATCTTTGCAAACTTTTTGATGACTAGATGCGGGCAATTTGATGATCAGAATGATTTCACAATTTGGCACAAAGTATCCATAAATTTTAAATATGAATTTTTCAAAACTCTCGCGTTAATCCTTAAGTTGTGACATACGCTTGAAGCGCGTATTAACATTTCAAATGGAATATATCAGCTTATTAATCCCAATGCAGTGATTTCAATTTTCAAGCGATATCTGCAATTGATTATAACTGCATTAACTCACATAGGGCATATTTGCAAAAAGTCAGCAAAACAGTCAATGGGACGCAAACAAATTTTAATTGGATTTGAACTTTAAACTCATTCTATTTAGTAGGTCGAAAACATTTTTATCCATTTCAAGCTTTATGAAAAACGACTCAAAAATGTATATTTTGGACCAGCCTGAAAAATCTGTGGTGATTTCATAACACAAGGATAAAACGCATTTTTTTACAAATTTTTACAATAATTGTTTGTAACGTTAAACATGAACCACCTTGTATACTCTAAAAACCAAATTTTTCATAAAACAAACTCCGTTTGCTAAAAAAAAGTAAAGCAATTTATACAAGTGAAAGTCTCCCAGAAAATCAATTTGGTCCACTATTTCGAAAAGTGATATAGAATCTGACCGAAAAACTCGCTGGATTTTCAGTTTCAAGACCATTTTCAATTCTCTTCAATTGAAGTCCGGACGCAATAAGCAGACTTGCGCTTGAACGCGTGCAGCTCTCTGCTTTTCCATTTTGTTAGATCGAGTGGAAAAACAAATGAATGTTACATTGTTTTGAAATAGCAATCTTTCGCTTTTCTCCTCGATCTAACATAACTGGACGTATAGTTGGCCATGCTCGAACGCAACTCTGCTTATTGCATCCGCCCTTCAATTCATGTTTTTCACGCCCGTCGAACATCCAGCCTGACTGAATCTCAAATCGTTTTTGGATTCTGAACTGTAAATTCAAAGTTTGGCGATTCAAACAACGAAACAGCTACTATCTGTAATTTTCTAACAATAATTTCTCAAATATTTGAGGTTAACTGAACGCAAATCACAAATAAGAACTAATTAATTTGGTAATTAAATCTTTTATTTAGAAATTAAAATACCAAATAAGAAAACATCCACCATCAGTGTCCCATAATTTGAATATCACTAAACTCCATATTTTATTTCAAACATTTTAGGATAATTAGCTCTAAATGAATATAAGTATGCATTTTTATCAAAGTATCAAGATAAAAAAATCTTCGATGTCAATGTACCATAATTGGAATCAAACTGACTCATCTTTGATTAATTCAACTCTCAAATTAACTCAGCTGTTTAAAAATACGAATTCATTAAAATTTCCAAATAGAGTCAGATGGGGTAAAAATGATCAAGTTAGAATTTTTAAAGTTTGAAAAATGTGTTTTTGAGATAATTATAATTAAGTTTATGTCCTAATCTGTCCATTATAAACAATAAAAATGTAAAGAAATAATTCATTAATTTTTAAATTGATTCCAAAGACTGGTCATTTTTACCCCATTTGACTCTGCTGAAACTGCAAAACAGTCATCATGACAATGCAAACCTCTCCAAACTTCATATTTTACGTCAAACTGTCATACATTTCAGGCCACCCGACCTCTCTTTAAATCTAAAAAAAACTGTTAACCAAATTTCCAAATATCTCCAACGAAATTCCACTTCCAACCGATCCATCAAATTGTAAATATGATTTCCATGATATATTTGTCAAGTGTCTTCCACTCTAGTGCCATAGAGCAGCACACTAAACGTCCTAATTGAAACATCAAACCCTGACTTTTATATTGTGTTCACACGTAGTTACAACGACTCAATACTCCGAATATAATCGAGCGCTTTCCGTTCCAATTGTGGCGTTTGCAGTGAACAAATAAAAGGGCGTTTGCGGATATAAATATGATTAGAGCGATGTGCTAACGACTGTCCTTTGAACTTAATGGCTCGATGAATATTAATCCAATCCACGATCAAAAGCCGAACGACTAAAGAGCATAACTCGGAGCGGAATCGCACTTCACTTTCAGACCGCGTATGCCTCCGCAAACTATTATGCGCATATCCAATATAATTGCACTAATCAGACAATAAACATTGCGTCCATTATTGTATACCGCCGAGTCCATCATTATCCGGTTCGCAATAAAAACAGGCGCACGTGTAAATCGATGCTCGTGTTTCTGCTCCTTTCTCGTTTCATACTTTACGCATTCATTCCCATGGTTTTAATTACGCGCACTTTCCGCTTTCCTTTTATTAAATTAAACGTGCGCGTTTAAACAAACGTGCACGTAAATTCGACTTTTATGCGAGTCTGCCAAAAACCGACTGACAAACATTGTTATTGGGCACACAGAATCAATTAGAGTTTCATTATTCAAGGTTAATTAATTTTTGCCGCAGGTGAGTACAATTCGAAAGTCCGACAACGAACATCAGAATTGACATTATGAATCGAACCGAACCGGAAAATTATTCGGTGTAAATCAGCGATTTTTAACTGCTTTTCTCTCGAGCAGAAACATTTGAAGAATTTCGAAAGGGGTTTGATATATATTTTAAATATACACAGAGCTCCGAAAAACATAAATTGTATATATATCTAATATATGTAAATGTATATATCTATTTTATGTACGTCCTTAAAGTTACAGTAATTTTTACAGTAACTTAAACTTTTCTCGGTGTATATTTTCCAAATATAACAAACTGTTAATCTTAATAAAAACTATATTTTTGTAACAAAAAGAAATGCATTTGAACATATTTTAAAGCTACATTTCCAAAGGAAAGTAACAAAATAATCCAGCAGATCGGACCGACATTGACGCCAGTCGACTTACGTATCCAACTAAGATCCCTTCACTTCAAGCCATCATTTTCGCGATAAAAGAAAGTCGAAAATGCGATTCCCAGTACGAGTGAATTATTTTTGCGAGTACCTTTAATCCGTAAATAAGATTTGAGTGCCGTTCCAGGTTAATTCTTGTTTAACGATCAATTAGATCCAAAGCCCGAGTACGAGCCATTTCGAAACAAAACGGCGCCAGTCGCCGCAAAAATATAATTTATAGGAGCATTAGCTAATGTTTGCCCGCGTGGGACCCGACACATCCAAATTTAGTTTACTTCGCGAAATGGTGCGCGGATTACTATTGCAGAGCACGAAGTTAGACAATGGACAACGACAACGGGACGAAGACAACGATATAATTCATTACCCGTCGCCTTTTTCCCGATAAATTAATTGTAATCTCATCAATGTGCGAAGAAGAAATGGAAAAAAAACTATCAGCATTGTAGGTCACAGGGAAACGGTGATAAAAAGAAGCTCGTTCGAAATGCGTGTAAATCACTTTAGCCGCTTCGTTTTCCATTACTAGTCGCCGAGGTAATGAAAACAGAAATATAGGTATCTGCATTTGCTTAGATTTTTAAGGGGTATTCGTGTTTGTGACAAAAATGGATTTTTTAAAGGACAAAATTACATTGCTGACAACAATCTTTTTGTATCGTAAAAACGCTTTTTTATTATTAATTTTGAAACGAAATCGAACAATTTGCAATATTTCGACAACTTTTTTAAATTATACAAACAAATCTGAAATTATGCTTAAATTTGTTTTTTAACACAACGTTCATTTTTTTGCCAGTCATATTGGCTTCTCTTTTTAATTAATAAATTCCATTTCAGAGCAGAAAAATGTTATTTGTTTCTGATTGAGATATGTAGAATTTTTCAGTATTTTGAAAAAGAGTCGATTACTTGAATATACACTTTCTACAGGATTAGTTGTTTCCCCCCAACTTCCCCCAAAAGATTAAAAAACACCTCAAAATCGATGCAACAATACCCTTTAAAAACAGAAGAACGGTTAAGCGTTTTTATCTTGAATACACAAAGTACGATTAATTTGAATTCATAACAACGGAAACGTACGCAAAAATTTCAGACTGAACATTTAACAGATATGTCACAGTCTGACTGCACTGTCAGCACTGTAACCATTATAGTGCGGACTGCACTTTTGCAATCTATTTCTGCGGGTGTATATAATTTTTTACTTGCAAACGAACTCGTTTCATGAAACTCATTTACCCCGAGTTACGATTTCACATTTCACTTGTAATTCAACTGACGGAAACGAAATAACATGTCAAATTCTTGTTCAAATCGATTATTCGTTAATTTGCATAGACGTGACATTAGAGCAATATGCGACTTGAAGTTAACTTCAATATCCATCACCGAGAATCCGAAATGACATTATTATGGAGCTCAATTCAGTTACCCTCGAATATTATTTTAAACCATCTTCCCGCAGATTTGACACTTCAATCTTGAATCGAAAATACGAAAAAAAAGTTTAAGCACACTGTAAAAATCAGTCCACAGTTACTGAGAAGACTATTCTAAACGTAAGTGGATTTTCCACTTCATTTGATCCACAAAATAATAGTTTTTCTTATAACAAGATTAAAGTCTTCTAAAATGTTATCCTTTCAACAAAATATTCTTATAGCAAGTTGCCAAAAAAGCTTATCATAAGAGGACAGAATAGAGTCATCTTAAAACTGCAACATAACCTTCAATTATTAATTTCACTACAAGAAGAATATATTTTCAGGGTAAATAAACGACGTTTCCTCACATAAACTGAATCTTCTATCAACAGATGTTGTTGCAGGATTAGAAGATTCCTATTAAAGCGATTAAATTCTTATCGTTAACCTAACATTTTTTAGAGTGCGACTCTGATTCGCCTCTGAAAAAGGCTACTTTTGATAGGATCTAAACGAGGAGGTCCGACTCTAAGACATTATCTTAATGACATCTGAGTGCTCGGTCTCGTGCCTTGCATATTTTTCATCCGAATCAGGCCGAAACTTTTCCCGGTATTTACAATAACATATCCGTCTAAATGCACATCGAAAATCTATCTCTTACTATTGATCCAATCGGCGCTTAATTAGAAATTGATTCGATTAACCCGATTTGAACTCCATATAGGGTCTGGCCGACTTCCTAATTGGCCTAATTGTATCCCTAAATGGAAACCGATCTGACCATTAACCGAAGATCAACTGGACCGGCATAAACCAAAATATGAATTCCGGCAAGTTGAACGCGCCTTTTGTCGCTCCGCTTCTTTTGTCTGGTGGAGCTTTGTTAAAAAATGGCCCGAAAATATCCGGAAGTCCAATTACATTATTACCGTTCAGAATCCAATCGCGAGCTGAAATTCATAACATTTGGACGACAGAGCCGAGATCAGCTGTAACTTTTATTTTTACTTAACGACGACTTTTTCGGATTATCTGGAAAGTCGGAGTCGACAGAAATGGCCCGTGTGATTTAATACTGGCAGAGGGGAAAAATTAGACTCTTTTCACTCTGGGGAAAGTATGATCGAGTTCCAGACCTGCTGCCAGACCAAATCCTGACTTTTAGAATATGCTAAAAGTCTGACTTAACGTACACCAGCACCCCGCGATAAATCGTCCCGTTTAGCTCACGATGAGAAAAATAAATGGTTATTCACTACAAATGGCTTGGTTTCTGGTAGACATTTTAGTAACAAATAGCTGGCAGTGCTGCCAACTGACGAGATTAAGAGGATGATGTTATTAATATATTATAGGTTATATTGACCCTAGAAGGACACTGATTTTTAGTATTTGCGACTTACAAATGGTTACACCATTTTTTCCATTTTCTTACAGTTAAATTTAAAAAATTGTCGAGTTGAAAGTGAGCTGGTAAAATTAAACGTGTGGCGAAAAATTATTGGTACAGTAAGTGTTCTAATAGAGTAATAAAAAACTAATTCCTTCATATCATTTTTTAAACAATTTCTGTTATGCTTGTCAATTAAACTTTTCTACAGCTCAAACGATTGCTTTCCCATCTTTTATTATATACCTATTTAAAACATTCATTGATCTATTGATTTATTTCATGAATAAGAAATTCAATAACTAAAACTAATACCGCGAAATATATTATCGTTAATATAACATTTATGTTTGAACTTTCTGAACTTTTGAACTTTTCAAAGTTTTAAGAATTGAAATAATTCACAAATTTAAACAACTATGTCATTGTTGTTAGATTTTATAGAACTATTTGTATAATTATCCGTTTCTTTTTGATTGATTGAACTGATTATTTGATTTAAATTAATATCAAGATACATTTACATTGATTACAATCGTGCATATAAATGTACTGTTTGAATAATAAATTAGACAAAATTGACGATTTTATTTGGGACGGATCCTCCAATTAATGAAACTTACATTTATTCTTAGCTGATCAATGACTATCACCAACTGATAATCGAATTGCAAATTGAAAACCTACAATTAGCAAGTTTCTTTTACGAATTCGTTAATTCATCTAACCCGACCACTAAATTAAATTAACTTTCAGTCTTATCGTAGAATTTATTGTTTTATTCGGTTCATTCAACTAAATATTTTTAACTGGCGATGTGAGTATATTTAACTGACACATTTTTTCTCGGCGCAGCGTATTTTGCCAACTTATCCCTACGTTTGTTCCCGAGGGTGGCGCCACCCTCAGCAACCCAAACTCCAACTTTCCAAGTTTTCCGCCGACTCTGTTCGAGGGCACTTTTTTCGATTGCATTGTCCTTCCGCTCGTTATAATTTCAAAAGAAATGTTCCCACTTGAATTTGGCGCTGCAAACAATCGCGAATATTTTTGTCAACCCCACGCGACATATAAAATTTGGACCACTCAGTTCCGCCATTCAAATGAGTCTTTGTCGAAGCATACTGAACATTTTCAAAAAAAAAAAAAAAAAACCAGTAGCTCTTTTCAAATTTAACACAATGACGCAAAACCGATTGTGCCTCCAAAGCGAAAAACAGGTAAAAATTTTAACTCCAAAAAACTTTACCATAAAAACAACAGCGCATTTCTCTGAAAACTTGAATTAAGTACAAATAAATTCCGTTACTTTTCGTCTCGCTGCACTTTTCTCCTTTCAATCTAACTTTCCTACAGATCCGCAAAAATTATCGACCATTTTTCCCCGCAAAAATCGTGCTTCGAGTTTGAGAAGCCAACTTTCCGAGGGAACACTTTACAGAAGACGAAAGCAAAATTGAAAAAGCAAACGACCAGATTGGAGCCCACTTAAGTTTCCATTCCGAAACCTAATATCGCGTCGTAACCGAATTAGCCAATTAAGGCGATTAAACGGCGCCTTCGTAGCGGCTGCTGAAAACACAAATGAGAGTTCCGAGACTCGATTTATCTTGCCAAGACACCTTCCCGGCGCGTCGATTTTGTACCGAAAACGATTGCTCGGCCGGAAATTAATAACGAGCGTCGCGGAAACGCAAATGCCATTATTTATGAAGCATTAATCGCGCGTCGCTGTAAGCCGTTATTACGGCACAATCAAGCACCGACGCAATTTATTGACTCAAGTTTACGCGAGTAATGACTTTCACGCACGTCGCAAAAAAACGCGGGATTTTACGAGATTAACGCGGCTCGTTAAAAAGAGGTTACAGATTTTTAGCCCCTTTTTGTTTCCATTTTCTTGTCATTTTTAATGAAAGCGGTTTAATGGAGAGCGAGTGCATCTCGACAAGTAATAAATTAAAACGAGATAAGGCGTTTCCACGAGATATTCATTTGATGTCAAGTGAGGTCTAACTCGAAATCCTGCGTTGCAATTGAAACGATTGGAGTGAAACGATGTCTTATTTTCGCGAGTTATTCAAGTTGGAAACTTTATTAGGCGTTTCAGTGGAGATGAATTTCGGGAGTTTTTCGAGAAATTAATTGTAAGTTGTCTGATAAGGGGAGGTAATTTAAAAGTTGTAGGTAACTGTGGTAGAATGAGGTGGTACACAAAATGCCACATATCGCTAAAATGTATGAAAACATAAGTACTACGTGGAATTAATGAAAATACATTCTTGAATAGAAATAATTTCAGGAAAATCTTGCGTAAATGTCATCATTATACAGTTTTTCCAGTTTTGAAAACAATTAATGCTTCCGTTCTCTATCTGAAAACGGGTAATTTTTCCCTTCTCAACCTGAAATCGGGTAATTTTTCCGTTCTCGATTTGAAAACCGGAAATTTTGCGAGCGTTCAATCTGAAACGGGAAATTTTACAAGTGTTCAATCTGAAACAGGAAATTTTGCCATCATTTGATCTGAAACAGGATTTTTTTCCAGGGTTCAATATGAAGCAGGAAATTTTGCCAATGTTCAATCTGAAACAGGAAATTTTGCCAACATTTAATCTGAAACAGGATATTTTGCCAGGGTTCAATATGAAACAGAAAATGTTTCCAAGGTTCAATATGAAACAAGAAATTTTGCCAAGGTTCAATATGAAACAGGAAATGTTTCCAGCGTTCAATATGAAATAGGACATTTTTCCAGCGTTCAGTTTGAAAGGAAATTTCTCCAGTGTTCTGTCTGAAACAGGAAATTTTTCCACCATTCAATCTGATATAAGAAAGTGTCCATTCGGTCTAAAACAGGAAACATTTCACTTTGTTCAATCCGAAATTAAGAAACGTTTCACATTGTTCAGTCCGAAACAGGAAATGTCTATCTGCTTCAGTCCGAAACAGGAAAAGTCTATCTACTTTCAGTCCGAAACAGGAAACATCTACCCGTTTTAGTCTGAAAACCGGAAATTTTTCCCATGTTCAACGTGAAAAGAAATGTCTACCGCTTTCAATCTGATAACAAGAAAACATGACAGAAAAAGCTGTCTATCGCAAGATCGACAGATCCAGGATCTAAACCTTGTATTTTTAGTCGGGTTGACACGTAAAGTAACACGCGGTAGAATCTATTTGAATACAGTATCATGTAAACAGCGCTTTCGTCCAATTTTATGATGACCGAGGCGTTTTTAAAACTGCTGTATCATAATTATCCCGTGTCAACCTCTGAGTGGCATTCTATCATATTTCACACGCAAAGCAACATTGATTAATTCAGCGTCCACGGGCAAAAGTCGGCTTCCCTCTTTAATGCCGTAATTGTTCGCCGTTTGTTTGCCACCGAAGAAGCGCGGGTACACTTTTTTCTTCAATTTGCGCAACTGTTGTTTTTGCGCAAAATTACATCGCCCCGACTTTTTTCCGTCGCGGCTCGGTGTTCCGCTCGTACCTCGACTCGCTGCGAAAAAAGAAGACACGGCCACTGTCCTGCGCAGTAATCGCCACTGTCCTGGGTGTTGAAGTGGATAAAACAGCGGTGCTTGCTGTGTGAACATGGCTCGCTACTGTGAGCGGAACATCGAAACAAATGTTGGCATAATAGCAAAAGTCACGCAATTTGTGTTTCGAACGAAATATTCCCTCTGCATTTTTAAATTCTTCCACATTTTCACATTCTTCTGTATTTACAAATTATTTTATATTATTTAATTCTTCTGAATTTCTAATTTCGAATTTCTTTATCGCGCTTTATTTCTCAATAATAATAATAACTCTTTTTCCAAAGGATCTCGTTAAATTTTGTTATACGATGCGTAAAAAAATTGCCGGCTGACGTAGATAAATTTTATATCACTGATTTCGAATACTAGAAATTTGGAATGAATTTTTCAACTGGGTCGATTTTGACATGTATTTTGAACCAGTACGATTTTTAATGTTGTTTTGATATGACTTTTTTAATACATTTTAAATTCTTCAACATGTCTATATTCTTCCTCAATTAGAAACATTTTTTCGGTTAAACTTTTTCCAAGATAAACCGGTTATTAATTTTTTATTCGGCAAACATATCGTCTGTCAGAAATGAATACAGAATGAAGACAAACTGTTTGACTGATTTCACAGTGATATCCACTCACTTATCTATACACCGGCAACTTTTCAAGATTCGAAAAAAACGACTCGAAAACCGCTGTAAATACGTTTCTTTTAGCAGCGCACTGACCGGTCCCGTTCTTCTGTCAGTGCAATCAATTTTCATTGCAATTTGTGTCTATTTGTACGTCCCCGTGATTCCTATAAATTCGTTTTCCCAGTGCACCGGAGTTGCATGTGTCCTATCTCCACAGGTACAAACATATTTCAACTCTTAGGCTTGTTTGCAGCACGTTAGTGATAAATTCGTGATAGATTCGCGTAAGTTAGCGTTCTCGAAATAGACGTAACATTGAACGCTATCGCCTATCTTTGCGACCAAATTCGCCTCGGCTTTTGTTCGTTGACGTCAAATTTTCAAGTGACCGAACTACACGATTTTCGTTCAGAGTTGTTGTCCCATTTTCGATAATGAAAAACGCAAACTAACCTCAACTTTTTATCATTTACAAATTAATTCATACTTTTACAACTTATATCGTAGAATGTCTATATACCATAAAACACGTGAAAAGTTAGGTAAACTTTACTCAACTGGAAAGTGCAGATAATGTCGAAAAAGTAGCTCATTTCATTTTCCTTCGAAAAAATTGTTATCTCTACGGAACTGCAAATTGATATTCCACCGTATTTTTACATAAGCAAAGCCAAATCCCCTTTTCCACCGCCAACCTCAACGACGATTTTTTGTCAGCATACCCTTCGCAATTGTCCCCGGTAACTGTAACCAGACTTCATTAACATGCGAGTTTGGATTATCCCCTTTTTGCTTTTACGAATTTCGGATTTCGAATATTGCATGTCCCAACGACAAATACTAATTGCTTCAGTCTCAGTTTCGCGATGTTGTCGCGAGTTCTGCCAATCCGTGTTTCTCTTCGTTTACAGAGCGACGCAACGCGTAAGTGTGTCCCTTTGTTTTGCTCATTGTTTTTCGAGATATGCAGCCGCTTTATTCGCGGATCCAGTTGCGCCATTGTTCGAGTTTGCCTTATCCAAACACATGTTCCAAGTCGGAATATGAGAACGTAACATCACCGCGTCACACGGGAGCGCAGAAACGTCTATGACCAATTTAAAATTCGATTAGTTGCATTCAAAGCACCGAGTATGCGGAAATATAGGCGCCGTATTTCGCCGGGGGAAAAAGCGCGTGCGCCATTCTCCGCGGGTAATCACAGTTTTTCGTTCGAATTGACAATGAGATTAATCGGCAATTTCGAGTGACATTGCAAGAAAAAGTGCAGTGGTACTAGTAAAGGTTTTGTTCGTTTGGATGAATTGTTTGGACGTTACCGATACAAGGAAAGTGTATTGACTTGGAGAAATAAAGTTTTCCGATAAGAGTCACGGGCGTCAGATAAGGATTAGGTCAGTCTGAAAAGGATTTATGGAGCCTGAAATGCATCATTTTCGATAGAATGTTTTTATATTTGAATATTTTGTTCATCTTGCTCTGAATAAAAAAGAATTCTGAAAAATCTTCCGAAAAATGCATTTCCCTTTTTGTTAATAAAAAGGGTCGAAAAGGAGTAATTTTCGAACTATTTACTTCCTCTAATAATTTCCTTATATATATTAAAGCATTTTTAAGACGGAATTTTAACTTTGTACTTGGTTTCAGAGTTATGCTTTGGTGATTTACAAAATGCACAAAATACGCACAGTTTGATATATTTTTAGTATTTTCGATACTCAAAGTGATTTATCTTATTTGAACAAATTCATCGACATTCCATCTTAAGCAATCCATTATTTCAGTGAACTGTAACAAATTTGAAGTAAATCGGAAAAATTGGTTGAGAAAAATAAATCCGAGTATTAGGTAACGACAGATAAATTGTCCAGATCATGTTATTTAAACTATAATAATGTTTATGTACAAACAAAATGTTCAGAAAAACAATTCGTAATATTCAAATTTACATTTAATTATAGTACCGTTTAGTCAAGAGCTCGTGTATTAAAAACTTCAATGAAAAAACCGAGTTTTTCGATTTTTCATTAGATTTTTAGACCTCCCTTAAATTAGTAGTTAAGTCATATTAACATTAATACCACGCGTTTTCTGAACTTTTATTATATGGTAATAAATAAAACCATTTTCAGCGGTTTCTAAATCAATAATATAATTTTTCATTAATTAAGAAAATTGTTACTCTTATTATTTAAAAATTTAATCCTATTACGGTATGTTTGAAGCTCATGTATAATATTTGTAGAAATGTTTATTCTATTAGAAAACATTGGTTTTAGAAAAAATTCAACGTATTTCATCAGACGACCGAAATACCTTAAAAATACGAACGTCGTAGGAGTAAAACGCGCGAAACGCGCCGTGACGAAAGAACATGGAAAAATGCGTTTCACTTGCGGTGTTTTTATCTTTGGAAAGTTGTGTGCACGTCTACTCATGCATCGGCGCGAACCCGATCGATCCAAATATTTAATGTCTTAAGTACCCGCAGACGTTGCTGCGGAGCATCATATTGATGTAAACCCGAACGTGTTCTCGTTAAAATGAAAAACGCCGCTGCATAGCGAAATAATTCGTCTGACATTCGCTCGTGTTGAAATTCCGAAATGGTGCTCGCGTTATTCCGCTAATCCGCCTCTTTTCGTAGATTGAACGCGTTTTTCTTCGGAGATAATTACTCCGAGGAAAAAAGCGCCTTAATAGAATGAATCTGCCTTAATAGTTTGCGTTAAACAACCGGATTCATTTCAGCGTTTTCCTTTCCCTAAGCGCTTTCGAGCCAATTGGGTGTGAATTGAATTTGAATTAGTTTCGCGTTAGAAACGCGTGCAGAAAAAAGTACATCACGTTAGATAAGCCGGGAAATGTTTTTTTATTATAATTATCTTGGAAACATTAAATAAATGTGTAATTACCGTGAAAAAGTGAAATTACGTGGAAAACCCAGTAATTATACACGTATTAAATGTTTTCTCGGTTAATTACAATGAAAGTTCACGTTACTGTCAGATTTTAAAAAGCACATTTCCAGTTTAATATTAAACTTGACTTCAAAATATTTATGTCGATTATGACTAGCTATGACAGAGAGACAGTTTAGTGGATGTAACAATTGGAACTGACAATTTTTCTGGAAAAATTGTAAAAATATTTCAATTAAACAAAATTATTCTCAAAAACCTAAACAACGATAAAAATGTCTTCTGTTTTCGTATCGTATAATACAATTAATGACAGTTTATATTCATAGATTGAAATTATAACTTTTTTCTCGTGAATAATTGCAATATATTTACAAGGTGAACACTGACCTATTATTTAAATATTTTCTGCAAAAATTAAAATACAATTTGGATATTTCATTCATGTTAGTGATTCAGAAATGTATTAATTTTACGAAAAACTTGTTTCTTCGTAAAAGAAAGAAAAAAGAAAAAAAAATGTATTTCGGTCATTGCGAAACTCCTGAATGTTATTAAAGAGAATGAACATTAAGATCACTTTTTAGATTCGGCAATTAGCTTTAAACTACACAATTTTTTTAATCAAATAAAAAGTTACCGAAATCATTTCCGCTATTTGAATTTCCTTTTCTTATCCCACTATCAGTTTCGACTTTTTACAATATTGTCAATTTGCAAATGTTATTGAAATATTATTGCAGCTCGACTGAGACAGACGCGTGGCGGAATTCCCGATATTCAAATAGAATTTCTGCATTCCGGAGGCGCGTTCGGTTTGCGTTGTATTTTTTAAAGAGATTGGTCGTGGAAGTGAATTAGCGACAGAGAGCACCGTTTGGCAAATTGATAAACAAGACATTCATACGCAAATTTCGAAGAAATCTGACCCGAAATTTCGAACGAAGTTGCGTTATTCCGGAGCCGTTATTAAAATAACAACGCGTTTTCGCGCGGCGAAAATGGGACCAAAATTTTACGCGAAAAGCACCGCGGATTTACGACGTAAAATCCGCTACATATTCGCCCGTAGGTTCGCTGTAATCGTAAATTAAAGTGCGAAAAATATTCAATTTTCGACAGTTTGGCAACGTCGGAAAATCGATTGCGTTTGCGACATTAACTGCTGGAGATTCGAAGGTTTTGCAATTTCGCAAAATCGTTGCCGTTATTATTTGTGAAAACGTAAGTCGACGCAATTGGACGAGACGATGGTTGATTCGATACAATAATTGGAATCGGAATTGACGTTTATTCAACCGTAAACAAAGTTTGCGCAAACGACGGTGAACTCCGTAATTCTGCTTTTAGAAAGTTACTAACGAACGATCGTCATTAGAAACGACACTTTTATTGAAAGCCAAATAGAAATGTTTGCGAGTTCAGATGCAGTTGTTTGAGCCAAATAGATCGTGCCATGACTGCGCGGCTAAAAAGTATGCAGCAAAATTGCCGCACTTAATCATACGGCCAGGGCAATGCGCCTATTTTCGGCCCATCTTTCCTGACGTCAGTACAATCCCTGACATACTGATTTACGCCCAATTTACACCGCACGGAACTGACAAATGCACCCAATTTAAAATTTCTCTATTACGCCCATTACGACCAATCACAGCCTAATTGACACTGGAAACACTCGAAAACATTTTTTATAAACTCGCAAAATTTACTTCATTCAGTATGCATTTATGTGGAATTTCAAATGAAATATTTAATGTTTATAGACATTTACATTGTATCCAAATAATAATATGACGACTTGGATATGAAGAGATTTATTTATTGATTTATTATTGTCAATTAAACATTTCTCTATTACGCACAGTATGACGAATCGCCAAACTGACACTATGAAAAAACCGGAAAGCAATTTTTGAAAGCTTTATACAAAGTCCCACATAATATCAATGACCTATATTCGATTTTCAAATAAATTATTTATGATTGACATACATTTATACTGTATGCATCAGATTTACATTGATTGCTTAAGTATGAAGACGTTGGTTTATTTTTTATTTTTAATTGAAATTATCTCCGATGCGTTCATTACGACTAGTCATATCCAAATAGACACGAAATATACTCGAAAACATTTTGTATTTGTTCTTGATTTTATATAAATATGTTAATCATATAATAAACTCAATATTTTGATGTGAAGAAAATTGAATTTTAGTTTTGGTTTTAAAAACATTTATCATTTTTTCAGCAATATTCTAATTTATGTTCGATTGATTTTTGTATAATTTTAACATGCGAGTCGTTGAATATAATGTTAGAATTTGGTTCATAATGTCTCTTTTTGCTGTGTAATCATATGTAAATATTAACTCAAGTTCTTAATTGGAGCTGTTGCTATGTTGGTCGTAAAATAAAAAAAATTATTTGCGTTTCACACTCAATTCGACTTCATTTACTATTTATTTACATCAAATAATTTATATAAACACGAAGCCATGCTTTTGGATCAATTACACTTTGTATTGAATCTATGTTTCACGTGAAAACGTCGAAACCAACGTTGGGTCTAGGTACACACAAAAAATACGTCACAAATTTGATTAAAAAAAGTCTTCAAATCGATTAATCGGTTTATTGATATACGCATGTCATTTTTAAAATTTTATACATCTTGTCACAAAGCATTTTAAATCATTTAAACTCCAAAAAATAGTTTCTAGATCCGAAAAAACGAAACATATCTCGGCTAAAATATTTCAACGCATTTTCTCTTTAGTTATCAAATGTCACTCAGATGTCATTGCTCAAATTATTCCCTAAATCTTATCGATCAATTTTCCGCCAAAATTCAAATTTCACTTTGCGTACTTCACTTTTCACTTTACTCACCACCTGTTGTTTTTTCATTGCTGATTGGCTTACTATTTCGTATTTCGGCTGGCTTTTACTCCGACACCAAAACTAACACTAACACCCAGTTACACACGCACATCGACTATTTCACGAATCACTACATACAAAACCTCTAATTATGTGTTTCGTTCAGATTTATACATCTTTTCGGAGAT
>JABFPB010000115.1:0-55511 GCA_022817645.1 Ceratoteleas bidentatus
GTTCAAGTGGTAAGATGTTACCACTTAAATGGTGATTTCTTACAACTTAGTTTTCTCAGTGTAGTTATAGACACCATAACATTTTACGGTTGTCCTGATTAGTTTTTATTGTTGTCCTGACCTTTTTTATGGTACCGTAACCATTTTCATTGTTGTCGTAACAAGTTTTTTTTATTGTTGACATGATCATTCGTACGGTTATCCTTATTATTTGCTATGGTTGCGTTTATTAGGTGTATGGTTGGCGTAATCATTTTTATTGTTGGCGAACCATTTTTATGATTACAGCAACAGTACATTTACAGCTACTACATTTTCTGGTTGGCTCCTAAAATAACCATCTAATAGTTAGGAATATTCACTTTTTCTCTCCGTGTATTTACACTGTTAAAAATTAGGTGTTAAAAAGTATTGAAGTGTGAAATTTTCACTCTAAATTGGCGTCCAGAATATTCCACATCAAAGATATTCTCACTGAAGAAAGGGTGAAATCCCTTAAAATGTAGAACATTGCAGAGCATATTTTATCAAAATCGGTTAGAAATTGTGATACTAGCTTCTTTTTGAACATATCCTTATTTTTAGTCCACGTTTAACTCGTTGAAAGTTGTCTATACACAAGCACACAAAATTTGATCTAACTGACATTTCTTCATGAAGTTGAGGAAGCTCATTACAGCACATACCCAAAGAAATAAACTGTAAAAACTACATTCAAGACTACCATCAAGACTTTTAAAACTGCAGTCTATATTTGTGGGTTCAATGGACTGAACAATCGACTGAAGTTTTAACTAACATACCCAACCCAAATAGCAGACAACTCCAAAATGAACTTGATTCTAGATCATTATATCTTCCAGACATTATCTTAAAAAATACGTGTCGATTCAAATTAATCACCGTATTTTAACCTCCAGGTCCAGGTGGCGGTGCCAATAATCGCACCGAATCGTCCAGCCAGCCGAGCCACCGGGACAGTCCATCGTCCCAATACAACCCCAGTATAAGTCCCAACGGAAATACTCCCCACGCGAATCAGCCGCAGAACCAGCCAAGACCGCGCGCGCCCTCGGTCCCACCCCACCTGCTGGCGCACCACCAGTTCTGGTCGCAAAATCAAAGCGTTCAGGGTTTCGCGACCCAGAGGCTGCTCAACGGCGTCATTAGCAGTGCAGTCACCTACGGTCAGAATCTAGGGACGAACAACAACTCGAGTGCCACCAACACGACAGCTAGTTCGACACCTAACAGCGGGACTAATACTGGCGTCACAAACACGACAAGTGGATGTAAGTAACATGCATTTTTCAGTTTTGAAATTTCACTTCTGGGATATAGGAATAATAACATAAAATGCAATAAAAATGTTAAATTTCTATAATTTATAATTTTTTTAATGGAGATAAAAAATAATATTTAACAAATTTAACACTTATACAAACAATTAGTTTACTATTGGAAGATGATCGAAAATTTGAAGAAGTAATCCAAGTTAAATCCAGAATGTCGACTGTGCGAAAAAAGTAGAAGAGAAAAGCAAAATACAATTTTTCTTCAAAACTCGGTATTACGTCTAAAATGGATTTTTGAAATGGAAAACTTGATGCGCAACGAAATGGAAAAGTTGGAACCGGCAACTAAACATTGCCTCGTCGAGCAATCTAAATATTTCCTCTTCATTCACGTATCTCTTTGTCAAGGAAAGATCGCGAATGTAAATAAACTTGGAATCAACTCTACCAACAACTGATACGCCTTTTTCTGCCGGAATATACTTGACATAGCTTACCTTGGTATAATTTATCTTTAATATTAATAACGACTGATTGCGCGGCGTCGTAATACATTTTTTGCCTCGTGTGTAACGAAACGTCGGGAAATAGGCGCGCTGTCATCTCGTTATTCGATTCGTAACGTTTTTGGAATCAAGCCGGGAATAGCAGGAGAAATCAGTTTCGAGACTTTTCTATTGAACTTTTCCCATGTTGAATAAACATGTTAATAAGGAACGGCACTTTTAATTAACTTGTTGGGTTTTACACGGTCGTTTCGAAATACGGCGCATCCTACGCAGAAATACGTTTCGTGCCATCAGCGACGCGCAGTATCATTACTAATTTAAATGCATGGTTTGAAAACCGCCGGTGCGCGATCCGGCAATTGTGCGACGAAGATTTGATTACTTCAGCTTCGACACTTTAAATATGTTAAACCAGGGCAGAGCTGGATTCGAACGCGATTTAATCGTATTCAAAGCATGGGACGACTGTTTCTGTCGATAGACGATGGTTTGTTTTCAGATGAAAGAGGAAAATTATTTGTCGCGCACGCTAAAATAAAACATAAGTGTGATCCAATTTTCATAGCTCTCAAACTTTGTTGAATGAAAGTTAAGGCAGAATTGAAAAGATGAATGAAGTATATGCGTTTAGAAAAATGGCACTTTTATACCGGAAACTTATGCAAAATCCCATATTTGTTGAAACAAGAATTGCGTAAGTTAGGATAATACTGTTTTAATTTTGTTTAACAATTTAAATTTATCGTCTGTTCTCACAAACT
Source organism: Ceratoteleas bidentatus (assembly GCA_022817645.1). Taxonomy (NCBI): domain Eukaryota; kingdom Metazoa; phylum Arthropoda; class Insecta; order Hymenoptera; family Scelionidae; genus Ceratoteleas; species Ceratoteleas bidentatus. The sequence continues at coordinate 2,566 of JABFPB010000115.1, forward strand.
GTGTCATCTACAATAGTCGTGTGAAATCAGTATACCATCATTTGCTCTACATGAATCTAGTCTTGAAATTATTCATTACTCGTGTTATCCGAGGATCTGAATCAGTCATTGGAAAAACTTCCAACTTTTTGCAACCGGTAACATACATCCTGAAACCATTACGAAATCGAAACCGAATCTGGAATACTGTATAACGGTGATCTAATTGGGTTCATAATTTAAAACTGTTTTCCATAATTTTCAATTTATTTTCTTAATTAAATTAATGTAGCTGAAAGAAATAAAGACTTGCATAGACTAATTGCCTCCAATCGGTTGTTATTTCTTCTCTGCAAAAATGTTAACTTTTCAATATCACAAAAGATACAGAAAGCGCCACAAAACAAAAGCGCATATTTGTCCTTACGATAGCTCATTTGAGCAGAATATCGTCGTTCAGAAATCGCCCAAAAGGGCACAATATGTTACCGAATTTCGATTACTAATTTTTATTTGCCATAAAGCAATACACTTGATCAGAAAAAAACGTATGACGATTTATCAATACACATGACTACATAAAATGAACCTTATCTTTGATAAAAATAATTCTAACCATTAAATTTACTGTAAAAACGAGTAGAGTTTTCAAAATTGATACCCAAATACCCAGCTGCCGAAAATTATTTCACTTCCTTGATAACCAAGGATTATATAAAAGATTTACATAAAGTTTATATTAATGTACTTCCTTATTGTGCTGCATAATTTATGTAAGTTATTTGTAAAATTGATTTACATATTATTCACCTACAATTTATGTAAATCTGCATTTTTTTAATTACTGAAAGTCAGATTTTATTACAGAGCCCTTTACATCAAAATATATCTAAATTAAATTTAGATATATTTTAATTTTAAATTTGATGTAAATTTTGTGTAAACAATTTATACAAATGATTTACATAAATTATGCAGCACAATGCGGAAGTACATTGATGTAAACTTTACGTAAAATCATTTACATAAATTCTTTACACATTTCTATAAAATTTATATAATGCTGGCTATCAGGGTTATTAAACAATTCCAACTGTAAAATAAACACAGACAATTTGAATACATGTCTATAAATTGTATCAAATCGGAATAAATGGCTACCAATAAGAAATCAGTATTTTTCAAAACATCAATTGAAAGTAATTATATTAAATTCTAAATAAAAATGGTGGCAGATTCGAACTGAAGACTTCCAGTTTGAAACAATTTAATCCAATACACCGCCATTCTAATTTACAATTTCATATAATTACCTCCAATTAATGTTTGGAAAAATACTCATTTCTCATTGGTCGCCATTTGATTTCAATTCATACATTGTGAACCAAACTGGTCTCGTCCATTTTACAATTAGAACTTTTTAATTCGAATTGATATTAATCTCTTGAAATTAATCACTTGATTTCTCCTTGCACCAGGTGAAAGTATGAAACCACCGGCTCAAAGAGCCACGCCGGCGCCACCACGGCCGCCCCCAAGCGTGATAATGGGGGAGGTCGGCGGGGTGCGGACGATGGTCTGGGCGGCCCCGCTGGACCCGGTGCCGCCCCCGGCCGCGTCCTGGACGACGACGGCGTCGGCGGCGTCGTGCTCCTCGTCGGAGGACGCGCAGCTGCTGCTGAACCTGGGCCAGGAGTCCCGGGGGAAGCCGCCGTGCGTGCCGTACACGTCCGGGCCGCCGCTCAACATGGAGAGGCTCTGGGCCGGCGATCTCACGCAGCTGCCCGCGGCGCAGCAGATGCAGGCCCTCAACCTCACGGCCTCCGGCTCCGGCCAGCCGTGGGTCCGCAACGGCGGCGTCGTCAAGTCCGAGACGGCCTCGCAGTCGCTCGCGGTCGCGCCACCGGCGCCACCGCTACCCCTCCAGGAACACGAGGAGGACGAGACGCCGATGATCTGCATGATCTGCGAGGACAAGGCCACGGGCCTGCATTACGGCATCATCACGTGTGAAGGGTAAGGACCACACTCTAAATATCCACTTGAAGCCGGAATCCGGCAAGCACAACCGGAAAATCCGGTCAAATGTCGCTTGAGAGGAATGCTGACGACTGTTTACGATTAAATAAGAGGTATAGAAGAAAAAAAGGGGTAAAGAAGAAAGAAAAAAAGATAGAATGAGGTTACCCTAAGAGACAAACCTCTAAAACACGTAGATTCGACGTGGAGCCTACGTGGAATCTACGTGCGAATGTTCCTCCACGTGAATCCGCGTAGAATCCACGTGGATGCAATGTCTATACGGGTATATTGTTATACTTTTACAAGTATAAGAATATAACCTCAAAAAGAGAGACGGATTTAAGGACGAACAATGAAACTAATGTTACACACTGGGAAAACTAGATGGCGACCAGCGCCTTATAGATGGCGACCTGCACTATCTAGATGGCGATTTTCGCAATTTAAATGGCGCTGGTCGCCATTTAAATCACCATCTAGTTTTCTCAGTGCAGTTTACATAATTTTTACGAGAATGTTTACGAGAAAACATTGGAAATATTGGATTACCGCGCTCAGTGCTTAGCCGACGGAGCGACGTTGAGGAAGTCGATTTTGTCGATCAATTGATTGTCCATGTGAAGAACTGCAGATGGCGCTCATCCTAATCTGGCTATCTTTGCCGGAATTACTCTCAGAGTAACTTATTTTCAGTTTACTATTGTAAATACAAGTTTTAACGTATGAGTGAATTGTTCTTGGCACGTGAATAATATTTTATAGAATGTACTTTTTCTATTACGATTATACACCCAGTTAGAAGAAAATATTGATACAGCAACCTGCCTATTTATTAGAGTGCACTCGGAGAAATATTCACTTTGAACCGGATCTGTGCATTGATCGATTTAAGTAGTTCGGGTGACTTAGACATAGGTAGTAAAATTGCTGAAAGAGAGCATGATGAAGATGCCATATTACTTGATCAGGTCCTCATTAGGCAACCACATAAGGTCTAAACGAATGTAATGCTTGGAATCGATGTGGACATGATAAGGAAACCTGACCAGGCTCTCATTTTCCCGAAAAAATACCATGACTTAGACGAGAATTGTTTTTAATAGATATCGTTGTATTAAGAGCACGCACTATCCAAGAAACTCAATTAACGCTTTTTTATTTGATTCGGTGTCATAATTGTCATTATATTGGTTGGTTCGCTGACTTCGTTCTAAGTCAACCGAACTACCTTAATGGCTTGCCCGGTTACAAATGAAATATCCCAGTAAACAATAGAAAATTGAAACCGATACAAATAAAGCAAAAAGTAAAGTTTTTACTTTTTTACAAACCTATACATTTTGGCTTCGAACAAAAAATATTGTTTCATTCTATGAAATTGAGTTTTAAACAAATAAATCTTACTTTTCGTCATAAGTAATGTTATTTTAAATTGAATACTTATCACTCTGTGGCACGGTAACTGATCAAAATTGAAACTGATACACACAATTTCTAAGTCATCAAATGCGGTTGAATATGTTACAACCCATATATTTGAAGTGAAAAATGGAGTTTTTGAAGAAATGCGATACAAATGAAAATATTTCTATTGGTTTCATTTGCGTCACAATTTTAGTTTAAAAAAATGGGAATCAGAGCACAAACCTGTTAATTGTTTCCCATCTTTGTGAATTGTTTTTTACTGGTTAGAAGAAAGTTCCAGCTATAACAATGGGATTGATTAAAGTGGGTACCATATTTCCAATACATTCTTAAAAATCTCCATGTTATGATGAAAACACTGTAATTTTGTGAAAATCTGTTTATCTTAATACAATTTAATTGTATCTATATTAAAAGAATTTATTTTAAATTGAATAGTTACATTGAGAAAACTAATTCGTAAACGTTACGAAAAATTCGTTCATTTTACGATAAATATCGTTAAAGCTACGAAACTTTCTGAGATGCAACATGCAATATATATTCTAAAAGGTACGTTTTCGCAGCTTTTATGAATTAATTTTCTCAATTTTAATACAAAACTACTACACTAGTAGTTCTGTATTAAAACTATTCCTTTTATTATGAAAGAATTTTGTTTTATCGATATATTGAGCGGAAAATCTTTGTATTATGAAAGGATTCCTTTCATGATGAAAAGATTGTTTTAAGAGTGTAGTTCTCTCTTCCTGTTCCTTTCAGGTTCACTAGTTCTTTACATAAAAATCTGCCGCTGTAAAATGTACATAAATTTTAAACTTAAAAACAGTCGAGTTTATATAAAAAAATCTATGTAAATTCACTTTCTCATTCCGCTTCATAAATTACATGCTTAGTTGACATAAAAAACTAGAAATAAAATTAGAATTTTTACATCAAGTTAAGTTAAAAACCATGTACGTTTTCAAAATGTGTAGTTACGATTAAAAGGTGTGTTTAAGATTCAAATTGCTCAGCGAAACAATTCGCAAAAAAAACGAGGCACATCGAAATAGGTGCGACGTGATAATTCGTGTATACATAAATCGTCGAGAAAAAGTGCGACGGCCAGCACGAACTGACAGTTTTTAATTCTATTCCTTTAATTTGCATATAAATGCGGGTGCGCGTATAACTTTAGATACGTCGATAAAACGACTCCCGAATAAGAACGCAGTTAAAAAGCTCGACGAGTCGGTAAAAATAAGTCCCCGTTCCTTATTTCGATACACATTCATTAAAAATAAACGCGACTTAAAGAGAATGAATTAATGTTGATCCCTGAAAAATTCACCGACTAATTTAATCTATTTTTTTCGTCAGGTTAAATTTAAAGCGCCGCGTCTAAACGTAAGTGGACTTTGTTCGAAAGTTCGATCGGTCCTAACTTTTTTCGGATTTGACTTAATCCAACGAATCCCGACCGTCGAATGAAAAAATCGAACGCCGATAAAACAAATTCACCCTTCAAAGCCATTCGCGAAAAAAATAAAAAAGGTCCTTGCAACCAGCCTGAGCAAAAACCGAAACTACCTTTCTATCCAATTACTTTCAATTCAATTCAATTACCTTGAAATCCAAATCCTTATTTTATCTCAAACGCGACCTTTTCGAATTCATTAAGCGAGTTCCATAATTTTTTCAAGATCCGACACGAGGTCGATCGTAACGAGGGGGGCTTTTTCCGAAGAATAAACCAAGACGCTAAATTGTTCACCCGCAACTTATTAATCCCAGAACGACCGCGACAACCAATGATCCCTGCATCTCGAGCATCGACACCCCCCCCCCCTCCCCGCACTGCGAAATTAGTCTTGGGAATTGCGCCGGGGCCGTTTTCCGCGACAACAGTTTGTGTCTTTTTTTCTGTGTCCTTTTTTCCAGAACTCAATAACAGCGCCATGAAACCCTGAATACTTGATCCATCCTAAGTCCCTCTAATTAATTAACGGGAGCCCTCTTGAACTTTGACCTGAAAATCGCGCGACTTAATCGCTTCCAACGGAGCTTCTGGTTTAACATGAAGAATGCGATTTGTTTACAGCTGCAAAGGGTTCTTCAAACGGACGGTGCAGAACAGGCGGGTTTACACGTGCGTGGCGGAAGGTGGCTGTGAAATCACAAAAGCGCAGAGAAACAGATGTCAATACTGTCGTTTCAAGAAGTGCATCGAACAAGGTATGGTCCTCCAAGCGGTGCGCGAGGACCGGATGCCAGGTGGAAGGAATTCTGGCGCAGTTTACAATCTTTATAAGGTAACACTTTCCCTCTCCAACTTACAAACGTCAATTTAAAAAAACTGTTAAAACTTGTTGTATATTTTGTTTCATTTTTATAATTTAGCATTTTTACCCTAATAGCACGCAATATTCCTGCAATGTACCCAGAACCAGAAATATAATAATTCCAGAAATATTTTTCTGGAATATTTCTGGAATTATTTCAGAAAATGTTGACAGCTGTAATTATTGCTGTCAACATGAAAAAAATTGGGTTTTTTATGAAATCAAAGTTCTTACATGGGTTTCTGGGGTCTCCGAGTACAAATTTTTTTCAAATGTTCAAATGTCAAACGTCGATTAAAAACAATTTAGAAATTGATAGATTAAAATTCACAGGTCCGTTGTGGTCGGGAAGCCAGTATCCCCCTCCCTTGGAGGGGGGGTGAGATTTTTCCTCGATCATCCCATTGATGAATACTAAAAAGTTCTATCATGTAAAATAAAAAAAGTCAGCAGAAAAACACCTCGTCCTCTAAAGATTAAAGTATTGATCGATACTAGGTTATTATATTTACAAATATAATAACCCAGAAAAATGTTCTGGAAATATTCCAGAAAATTGATCTGAATCCATTGCAAGAGTACTTTGTACTATTAGGTTCATTATAACTATTATAGTCTCTTCAGTTAGATTTAGTAAATGTCTGCAGTAAATATCTCAATATGGAATTTGGAACAGGTGAAGTACAAGAAGCACAAGAAGACGAACAAGAACGCGAACATGAGCAGCGGGATGGGCAGCATAGGTGGCACCAGCAACGTCGGCGGGGTGAACGGGTCTGGCGCTTTATCCGGCAACAAAGGCACCATGACCTCGACGATGTTGGACAAGCACATGGCCGCGGCTGCTGTGGCGCACCACAGCCAACAGCAGCAGCAACAGCAACAGCAGCACTCGCAACTGTCCGGGAGCTTTCTTTACCACCACAAAGTGACGTCCGGCGATCCGCTCAACTCGCAACCCACCCCCAATCATCCGAACCATCCCACACATTCGGGTCATCTGGTCAACGGGACTATCCTGAAAACGGCGTTAACCAATCCTTCTGAAGTAAGTTCAAAAAAAAATTGCTAAAGTATTGCAAAATTACCCAACATAGTTAAGTGGGAAGAAAGTTGTAGCAAAAAACGAGAGATAATCAATCTCAGTTTCTTTTGAGTTAAAGAGGATTTGAAGCACGAAGTTATAGATGGACAACCATTTATCTTGAATGCATCTTGAAGTTAAATGAGCCATTTCGACTGAGACAGTCGCTTGCTCTGACCTATCCCTTGACTGACTGAACCCAATTAAATTAATCCGAAGATGTTAAGTGAATCCGACAAACGCCCTAGCTCTTAGAGAGAATCGCCAAATGCTTCTCATAGTTGTAACTGCGATCATCTGCGACGAACTAATCTCCCTGTAACTCATTCTACAGAATCGCCATTCTCTAAAACCGAATTTCGCTCGTCAAATCTTCTTTCTACAACGCAATTCCCGAAAGTGGAAAACTTCGAAAATCTTTCATCTCTCCCACGCACCCTCTCTTTTACGATCCACCGGTGGATAAATCTGCGAATCGCCTGACTCCATTCAACCCGGCCAAACCCAACAAATCTCGCCGTTCCTTAGGAAACGGGAAGCCGTTGCTCAATGCGCACAATGGCTTCAAAAAATTAATTACACTTCAAACTGCGCGATGCCGATGAAATCGCCGTTACACAGCAACTTTATTGATAAGCGTATCAGTGCGCAGATCTGAACTTTAGATGGCCGTTCCAATTCCGCGCGGGATCCAGCGCACTTATCGGGCGTTTCGCATCAGAAAAACGCGAGCCGCGGTTGCGGAATGAGTCGACGCGCTTTTCGGTCGCGTTTTTTGCCGGGAAATGGAAAATTCGCGCGAGTGAAGGGAGCGGCTGGCGTAACCGCGTCTCTTCGCGGTTACGTAAAATAATTGTTTCGCCTTAACCGAGGCGAGAAAATGGGGAACGTGGAAGTTCATGATTCACCGAGGGCGGATTGCGCGCGAGGCAAGACGAGTCGGCGACTCGTGTGCACGCACGTCGGGGGCACGTTCGAAATGAATGAACTCTCGATGCAATTTCACTTTTACGGCTCGTCTTGCGCAAACCTCAAGGTTTCCCACATTACGAAAGCCGGTAGATACAAAGCAACAATTCGCATAGAAGGCCGCTTCATCATCGATGTCGATGATGTCTGCATGCGGTGAGAACGTTTCAGTAACTCGTTTCTTTCATTTTTTCGACGGTCCAAAAGAATTTTTGAAAGAAACTTTTAAATGAAACACGTCTTTCTGAGGTGCAATTACAGTTTTTTATTAAAAAACTGGAAAGAACATTTTAATCGGAGTAAAAAATGAAGAACTATAAAAAATAATTTTCTTCTCCTGAAAGTAGTTGATAATATACTTTAAACTTATTGCTGGTATTTTTGTAATATAATAATTACAATTTTTGTGTTTTTACGTGCGACAGCAATTTATCACGTAAACCCATAATGCATCTACCTTTTCAATAAAGACATTTCAATCTCGTTACAACAATTACCGAACCAATAGCCGGTTTAATTACGCAACGCACACAATCAACCGAGCGAAAGATAACCGGCATAAACCACGCGGCTATCGCCTAAATCCATCTCGCAAAAAGCCGCGCGCCTACAAGTAAATCTGCACGAACGTGAAAAACTGCCTTATCGGCTGCCACCATCGACACCGAACAAATTACATAAACAATCGATCGATCGGCCGATCGGGTTACAAATTAACTGGCGCCTTTTTTCTCCCCCGCGCTTGTATAACGCCGCGCAAGAAGCAGGCTACTGCGTCGTTATGGCTCCGCCAAACGAGCGAACAACAAATAGTCGAGGGTCACTCGAGGCCATTGTCAAAAGTGAAATCAACGGATCGGTTCTAGCCGAGACGGGCGGTCGTCTAAAAAGCGAAAGGCGCGATCGAAATCGAGAGACCCACTTCGATCCCAATTTCCTAATTGACGTCAAAGTCAGATTACATTTTTTGTTGGAAAAGATTTCGTGATAAGCATGCTAATTTAGTAATACTATAGGGAAAGAGTTGTTTCTCCGAAAAGAATGAAAGTATTTTTTATTTTTAAAATTCATCTCCTTACAAGAGGAACCTGTTTTATTGGACATTTGGTCCAATAAAAAGGAATATCTTCATTTTCAGTTTTTCATAAAAAAATTGCCCTTATATTACAAGAAAAATCGGTTACATGGGACGTATTTCGATTTTTTTTAAACCAAATAGATATCAAATAAAAATCCTCTGGCTGCTAGAGGAATATCTTGTCTTCAAAATCCATTTCCTCCTCGTTCTAGAATAATCTCTTTCACTCGACACGAATTCTCGTTTCTTTAAAAGGAACCTGTTTTCTTGTAAATAAAAATCCTCTTCCTCCTTTCTCCTGAAGTGATCTGTTTGCGGATCGTTTTCCCTGAAGAGGATTGTCTTTTCAGAGAGACTTCTGAAAGATCGTTTTCAAAGTTGAACTTCGCATCGATTCCGGCAGGGGATCAATGACGGTTCGATCGGTCGAAAAAGAATTCGGGAGTTGAGGTGAAAAGACGCCGTGGCAGGGACAATAGATAATCGGCGGCTGCCGGTGCCAAGGACGGGCAGTACTCGGCGCCGTTTCGTAACTCGTGAAAGTTTGCACAAGGGACAGTGACCTCCTCTGATCCAACGTCACTGCCTCCTTTCTTCTGACTTCGGTGCCACGGCAAACGTCCCACGGTTCGGATGATTCCAGTTTGAGGAGCTGTGCTCCAGGGAAAGTGAAAAAGACGGGATGGATTTTTTGTTTTTTTTCCCTTCCGCGTTTGGTCTTCAATTTTAAAGATGTTACGAAACTTTGAAGATGCATGTCAGGGGTGAAGATGAGAGGTGGAAGATTCAGTTCTTCACTTTCCGCGTTTGGTTTTGCATTTGTGAAGATTTTCAGGAAGATTGTTAGAAGAATCGTCTTTTCTAGTTTGCATTTGTGAAGATAGGATTAGGATAGGTTTAGAAGTAAAAAATTTTGCAAATGTTCAGGGGAGGAGAAAAAGAAATGGTTCATTTTGGAAGACGAATGGTATCGATAAGGACGTGAAAGAAAAATTTGAGAAGGTGAAATGGAAGAGTGTTTGGGTTTGATGGAGTGAACGAAGGTGGATAAGAGGGAAGTTTCGACTACTAATGGTATTTGTTTCCTTCGAACAGGTGGTGCATTTAAGGCAGAGGCTAGACAACACGGTTAGTAGTTCGAGGGATCGAGCCTTTCCTCTTGACGCAACCCTCGCGATGATACAAACTCTCATAGACTGCGACGAGTTCCAGGACATTGCTACATTGAGAGTAAGTATCTTTTTAACGAAGATATCTTTTTCAATTTCCATAAAACTTATTATATTCCACTTCAACTTTCTTTTAAAAAAATTATATTATTTTCAATTCTCCCTTCTTTCAATTTTTGCACTATCTTTTAAAATCAGAGGAACCATTTTGAAACCAATTAATCGAAATCGTTAACGATTTGAATCAAGAGTTACCATTTACAGAACCTTGACGAGCTGCTGGACCACAAATCAGACCTCAGCGAGAAGCTCTGTCAGATCGGCGACAGCATCGTGTACAAGTTAGTGCAGTGGACTAAGAGACTGCCGTTCTACCTGGAGCTCCCGGTTGAGGTGCACACGAGGCTGCTCACGCATAAGTGGCATGAGCTGCTGGTTCTCACGACGTCGGCTTACCAGGCCATGCACGGCCCGCACAAAGTCACCAGCACTGGCTCTGATGGGACGGGTGCGGACTTTATGCAAGAAGTAAGAACTTCCATATATAATATAATTCCAAAAACGAAATTTTACCTCGAAAACACTGGAAAAAGAAATCTATTAAGAGCTTAAGAGTTTTCTCAGAAAATGGTTTCTTAAAGATTCATTTAGAGATATTTAAAGTCAGATTAAACCTCTTAATTCCAAGACCATGGCCAGTTTTAAATTCTATGACTTTTATAAACATTTAAAATATAGAATGGAAGAAAAAGAGGATTACCCTTCAACCTTTGAAATCCTGGCAATACAATGGCTGAATTTAAATTTCAGGTTTCGAATAATATGTATACGCTACAAACGTGCCTAACTAGCATGATGGGTCGACCGATCACGATGGACCAGCTGCGGCAGGACGTGGGTCTGATGGTCGAGAAGATCACCTACGTCACGCTCATGTTCAGGCGAGTGAAGCTGCGCATGGAGGAGTACGTCTGCCTGAAAGTTATAACAATGCTGTCACAAGGTAGGTCTCAATCGTGCATCTCCGATCTACCAACAAAAACCAACACCCTCCCAATCGATAACTTCGAACCCCCTCTTCGAACTCTCGTTTGTTCGACAAAACCGACCGACATTGATCGTTCTTCTTCTTTCATTGCTGTCGATGAAGACGGAAAATGTAAGTCCCCGTAGACCGCGTGATCCTTCTTTCTGAAGCCTCTGAAAACAGCTGAAAACAGCGGGGTTGCTCTGGGATACTCAAAGTTTAACTTGTCTGTTTTTGTCCACAGCACGAACTGGTACGGTGGAATTAGAACAAATACAAGAGCGGTACATGAGCTGCCTGCGGAGTTTCGTCGAGCACAGCGCACCTCAGCAGCCCGGGCGGTTTCACGATTTGCTCGTCAGGTTGCCTGAAGTGAGTATCAACATGTTAAAAAAAGTATAAAACAGGAATACCTTTGTACACTAATTTAAACTTCCATTTTACAATTCCCTGAACCACCCTTATATATCAAAACATAATATCCATACTAAAAAGGTCTTTTAAGACTATTTCTCCCTTAAAGAAAACCAAACGAAAGAAAAAAAGAAAAAAAATGAACTCTTATTAACACACCCCTTTCTGCATTTCAGGTCCAATCGGCGGCGTCACTCCTGCTCGAAAGCAAGATGTTCTACGTTCCTTTCCTATTGAATTCAGCGATTCAAAGATAGTAGATAAACAAACCGGAAGCCGACGAACGAAGCCGACCGGCCGATCGCGCGTGAGAAGACCGCCGCCCGCGCCCGGAGACTTTCTTCGTGCATTGTATCATAACGATAATATATATATATACATAAATATATATATTATACATATTATAAATATATAAATACTATACCTGTGAGTGTTCGCTGCGTTGTATAAATGGAGGAACGGGGAAGGCCGCGAATTGATTGCGATCACGGGACGACCAGGCGAGGAGCGACAAGCGAGAGGACAGCCAGATCCTGCGTGCGCACACGGAACGGACCGAGGACGACGCGACGCCACCGCGAAACAACAAACAAATTCAATCGAGAAGGACTGAACTGAATTTTTATCGCAACTAAAAGACTATGTTAATAATATATATATTTCTGTACTGGCAGTCGAGCGACCACCGTCGCCGTTCGTTCACGTTGCATGATCCGATCAATGATACAAGACTCTTACGTTCGTCTTAAGCCAGCATTCGTCACGGGAGCCGACGAAAGCAGCGCCCTCTGCGTTTCCGTCGGGCGAACAGTGTGGCGATTGGTCCGCCGGAAGCGAGGTGATCGGACCTCGCGGAAGGTGGCGCTGCGCGCTCGGGAGCGAGACGGAAGAGCGCGAAATTTGTCGGGATGGTTCGCGGTTTTGGCGGAAGAATGGCGTTTTTTTAATTTTGCACTTTTTAACGTAGGGACGAGAGAATCGGTAGCAACGTGTATCTGCATTTTTGACCGTTGAATTGTACCGCGAACCGACGACCCTCGTCGAAAACTGTCGAAGGCTTCGGCACCGAATTCGAAGAACGCGACCATCCTCGAAATTCGTCATCCTCCACGTCAATTTCTTAAACGACTCTACAACTTAATTAACCAACTTCGCCGTTGTGTTCATAGCAATACGTTTCGTATCGATGCAGGCATATCTGTCAATCAACCAACTGCCACTAGGTTCTGCGTTTTGTCACCTTCAGGGGGTATTCGGTTTTATCGCCTTTTCTGTTTTATTTGGAATTTTTCAGGAAAGGTATAATTTACGGAAATTTGGGGTTTTCATCATTGTATATATTTTAACTTTTTTTAAACAAATTTACAACATAATAAGCCATCTATATCTTCAGTTGGAGTAATTTAGCTTTTAATTAATAGCTATGTATTGGAGATTTTGGTGCAAGTTCAAAATTTTAACCGAAATGGAACTTTTTCTATTTTAAAAATAATTGAAGTACAATTGAGAGTAAACTCTCAAACATCTTAATTTTTTATTCCGCGAAAAAATTCCCACACAAGTGATAAAGTCGAAGACCCCCTGAAACCGTTTCAAGATGAACCGCTTCTTTTGCACGCGATTTCGCAAGCTCGAAAGCGCCTGTTTAAATTTACTACTTGCAACTGTTACGACGACTGTCACTGCGACTCGCGTATAAGTTTCGATGATATTTTAATTGCCGGCGACCTTGTTACTACACTCGTCGGTCGTTCAACCGTACTTTGACAGTGTTATTCAGATGTGATACTCCGCGCACTGCCGCCGTTCAATCACCGGCTGCGTTCGTCCGCGAGGCAAACTGTTTCTTCGTTTTCCGACCACAGTACTTAGACTCGAAAACGCCATCGCATCTGAGTAAAGGTCACTGGTTCCATCCGAATCCGTCACTGCCAAACGAGGGACGGCGAAGACCGTCGACTTTCGGCCCAGCATTTCACGCCACGATTCGCTTCTTCTATCGGGTTTTCGGGACGCTACTAATTACCATACCAAATAATCGAATTTCGTCGACTCTTGCACGAGTCCGAGCGAGCGGAGGCCCGCGGCCTGCAAGATTGAATCGAACGCGATTGCATTTATAAATTAATTTATTAGCCTTTAGAACGAATTTGTAGATTATTTGTTGTTGTCAATATTATATATAATATATATATTATCTTTGTTATCGCTACGAAAGTAGACGAATTATTTATTGACGATGAAAGCCCGACGCAAGACGACGAATCGGTGGAGCCAACAAACTCGGGGCGAAGAGCAAGGCTACGGACGAAGAAGGGCAAATGAGTTGTCTTGGTTGATTTGCGACGCGATATATCAAAGCCTGGGTTGGTTCAGTTGTTAACGTCTCCGATCGGTTCGACATCCCCGACACTGCCAAGCACAAGATGCTGTTGTAACTCACCGAAAAGCGGGACCGAGAGCACACTTTCGACGAGGATATTCAAGAGAAGATGCAATCTACAAGTGAATGATGATATGCATAAACACACACATATATCTATATAAATATATTCATACACACAAAAATTCGGACCTTGGGCCTATTAGCCGAAGGGTATTTGTCCATACTATAAGACTTAACTTACTGATGGATACTACGGTGAACGAGTGAAACCGATGAATGAAGGGGAGAAATAGAAAAAAAAACACGAGGAGCAGGAGGAAAAAGAACAATCGCACGTCTATATTATTTGTGAGCGAGGGGTGACGGTAAGGGTTTCTAAATTCCCAGGCATCGATGGACTGAGTCCAAACGCGCATTCAAAAGTGGCGACTTCGGGTCCAGGGAGATAATGTACCAAGGGAGCGAACGGTTCTGAGGTTTTTACAGCCCGAGGGAGGTAATGGCGACGAGTGGCTTGGTCCCTTGGATTTTTCAAGTCATTTGTCAATTGGCCGGCTGATTGGTTGTTGATGTTGATGGAAGGGAACGTTCAGATGGCTGGGAACCTAGCAACGACTTACGGGAAGATTAAAGCGTTGGATCAGCAAGACTTAGGGCATTATACTACTACGGAGAGTATTATCGTGCCCAACCTTTAATATTTAAGTACGAGTGAGAGTTTAAAGAGGAAAACAAGAAAGAAGAAAAAAATGGGAGAAGTTAAGCGAATTGAAAGAGGAAGGGATGGAACGTAAGAGTGAGGGGAGACCAGCAAGCAGGAAGAAATTTGCGCGCAAGAGATGAAGGGAACTCGGTGCCTCTCGTTTGTGGGTTGAACTTTGTACATATTGTACGAAAATTGAATAATAACTATGTTGAAAGTACTAGTCTATCTTTATATACTTCCGTACACTTATGCAATATATACATATTTACATATATAAATATATATATAAATATTATATATATTATAAAAATATAATGTATGATATATACACGCGTAGCGACGTAGAATTACCGGTGGAGGGAGAGAAAAATATGCAAATCGCGACTGTTCTCGGTTGACGGTCAATTCGCTATCGACGCTATGAACGAGAACAATATTTTGTGATAAATACCGGGCGCGTCTCGAGGTTGAATTCGTTGTTCGCGCGGATCGACTGTACATAAAAAAGCATTGATTTCGCGGTTCGTATCGCGCGGGATTGGCTACTTCGAGATGTACCAAAACGAGACGGGAAAATTTCGAGGTCCTTTATTTTTATACGCTGACATTAGTGATAAATACTTTCGAAATTCGAACGACGGTCTCGGCGAACGCGAAATCCCGGTCGACGCGATTTTCGCTGATTTTTCTCCGATAAAATTAATTTCATAATTCCACTTGGAGCATCCAGATTCAAAGTAGAAATTAATTTAATTAAGAAGAAACATCGAAATCGCGTCAGCCTGAATTTTAGCTTAGCCTTCGAAAGGGGCAATTCGAGCAAAAAAGTACGCAATAATTTGTCCTGCATTCGAACCGGAAAATCGCAAAACGTTTTCGTTCGTGTGGAGAGAATTCGGGTTCCGCGGAGGGGATTAACGTTTGATTGAGATATTTTTGATATGATACGGATGGGACGAGGGGAGGGTGGACAATTGGCGAACCTTACGTCGCGAGTATATTTTCAGAATTTCCACTTGTTTTAACGCGTGCCTCGCTTATCGATCGACACACAACACATTTCTGACGCTAAAATGTGCCGCAAACGTTAACCCAGAAACGACAGGCAGCAATGAGCGAATCGGCGGAGCGCAAGACAAAGAAATTGGAGAACATTGGAAAAAACCACGAAAATCTTTCACCGGCTCTGTTCGCGTAATTCATTTCGAGTGGGTTCGAGTTGACCGATTTCTGTGAACCGATTTCTGCGTTTACGCTGTACGCACTTTTAATTGTCTCGTTTATCTTCGACCACTTTCCTTTGTAAACTGAGATTGGACGCCATACGCGGAACGTTGCTCATCGTTATCTGGAAAACCGATAGATTCGACTGCGGTGTGAATATCAGTCTGTTCTGTTGTATTCGGAAGGGAACGCTTCGGAACCTACGAATTTCCTTTCGCGCGATCGAGCGTCGAGCTGCTGCTAGATTGAAATCGATTCGAAATGATATTTGAAGTGGGGTATTTTTTATGAGGAACATTTGATGAGGAACTTTTTATCCGTAAACTGATTAATGGAAAATGTGAGATTAAGTCTATTAAGTGAAAATGAAAGAGAGAAATAAAAATAAGATTGGAAAGATAAGGAATAATTTCAAGAGAAAAAAGTATGGAAACATAATTTTAAAGGTTATTTGACCGTAAATATTAATTGGTAACTAAAAATATGGGAATGCAGCTATAAATTGTTAGACATTTAATTTTAGTTTAAGTGTCTTGAACGATAAGTAATCAAATTATCTTGATTTTACTGTTCTCTATTTTTAATTAGAACTAATGAATCTATTTTCAGGGAAGAAGATTCGCAAATAGCTGAAATGCATAAATAAAAAAAAAGTTTTAAAATTAGTTAAATATTAAATTATATTGTAATGGGAGTACTAACATTTTCCAACCGTTTTGAAAGTAATATTGAATTAAAAACACATTGCACAAAAATTATTAATTCGTACATAAAATTAATGTAACCGTGTACAACTTAGAATTTAAATGTGAGATTACAGAATTGACAAGAATCTTTCCATAAAGATTTCAATATCTCTCAAACAGTTCCGAAATATTAACGAAATTGGTCGCAAAATATTGTTAAATCTGACCCAAAATCAAGTATCACTTCGAACGTCAAAAACACCTCCTGCGAGCTTCTATGAACAATGAGCCTAGTCATTGCATTTTCCATTCGACGGACACGGCCCAGCGCATTTTTAATTTGCATTTTTCATTCTACTCCTAATCTCGGCGCACTTTCAGATGTACTATTTAACGTTTCCACGATACGCAAGCAAAAGCAAAAAACTCGCCACGTCTCTTACTAAGTAATTTGCGCGCTTTCGACAGAGGATAACAAAAAAAATTAAAAAACGTAATGAAAAGAAAACCAAGGCAAAGGGGAAAATTGTATATAGATAGCGTGTTGATATTATTTTATACGTATCGCTCACGTAAACGACACATGTACATAAAACTTGTAAGAAAAAACCATGAAAGAAAAGAAGAAACAAATGGAGAGTTATATTTATACACGGAAGAGCGTTTTGTTGAATCAACAAAATGATGCATTAGTGACACGTTCCTTATTTAATAAGTTGGACTTTCACGATGTGTTCATTGTAAATTTCGATTGTACGCGGCGCGACAGTGTACGCAAAGGTTTTATCAAAGACAAAATCGCGAATCATAAAATTTTGTACAGAATCGTCAAGTATTGTCAAGTCCGATAAACAGCTATCGTTTTCCAGATGAAAAATCATTAAGTAAAAAAGTAAAAACGAGGAATAAAAGTTTAAACAAAAACATGAAAAGCTGCAAGAACAAAGAAGCGAAGATGTGAAAAGACACAAGGATTCGATTAGAGTTTGAAAACTTAAGCAAAAGCAAAGACAAAAATTAGGAAATGAAGCAAGCAGTATAATGAGACAAAAAAGGAAAAACCGACTAAAGACCAGCAACGTTTTGCGATTGGGTGCGTAAGCCCCTTGTATTTTTATGAATAAATAAGATATTTTAAAAGAAAAGTAAATCTGAAGTCTGTCTGGAGATGCCTTTCATAGGGATTATAAATGTAGATAATATATTATATATAAATACACGATATATTATTATATAAATATATAAATAGTAAGGAGTAAATAGAATTATTATATATACATAAATATATGTATGTATATGTATGTACATAGACATATATATAGCGGCATATATATACATATGCGTACATATATACCTATATATACATGTTACACGTATATATATATGTATATATAACGGAGAATAATATTATTACGAAATAAATAAACTGATTAACTAATTAATAAATAAACGTTGTAACTTATTTCTCGCATTGCCTGTATATTTTATAAACGTTCGATGAACAAGCAGAATGACACGAATTGTTGTAAATAATTTATAAAAGAATGTTAATTTGCAAAATAAACCATTCAACAAACTATTTATATTTTGGTAAAAGGATATCTGAATAAACCGTATAAACGAGCGTCTACTTTTCCTCTTTTTTTCGCTGCTTTCCGTTTTAATCGTCAATTTCTTCTTCACCGCCACCTTCATCTTCTTCATTCTCATCTTCACCACTATCTTCTCTTTTCTTAATTTTATTATGTTAACATAACAAAGATCTATACTTTCAAGGTACATGATGATCGTTACAATTGACGTCTACCTGTGAGTCTTCGTTAATTATGCGTTGTGTTCAAAACCCTGCTCCGAATCCTAAGCGCAAAACACACTTTAAAAGCATCGCTCCGCGCGTCCCGCAACCGCACAATCACAAAGCGCTCAAACCATCAACGCTAAAACCTAAAACGATAAAGTTCCTTTCGCTACTGCTATACGCTGGCAATGAACTGCTCGATTTTTCTCCCTACTTTATAGTTTGAAAAAAAAGAGGTAACAGAGTGTTTCCTGCAAAAATTATTTGATAGAAACGAATAGAAAAGAATTGATTAATTAAATAATGGATTCTATCCCGGTGATTTATCAATGTTTCCGATAACCAGTTTTGAATTCTTCAAAAAGAATTCGTTTGTTCAATTCCAAAATCTGAATTCAAACTGACAAAACGAATGCTTTTCTATTCTTTTCAATTCCAGTTAGATTGATTTTTTGATTGTTAGATTGAGATTTTGAAAAAGTTTACTTTGAATTCCTGAATTAGAATTCATTCAACTATTTATAGCATTTAAAACTGAAAAATGAATTCCAGTCAATTCTAAAGAATACTGAATTGGACTAAAAATCCCATTCCTCTCTATTCGTTTCTCCACTGAAAAAACTATCTTGAAAAAGGTACGAAAAATTCTTACACTTTACGACATATATCGTAAAAGCTACGAAAAATTCGTACGCTTTACGAGACATTTCGTAAAAGGAACGCATTTTTTCGCAGCTTTTACGAATTAGTTTTCCCAGTGTATCCAAAACTGTTTGCAGGTTTTTCTCGTCGAAACACGTGTCCGGTGATCCGCTAAACGAAGTGTTCTATCACATTTAAAAAAGTATAAGAAACATCTCGAGTTATCATTTATATTTCAACAGATATTTACACGTCCCTTCCACTTTTGTTCGTATAAATCGCGCTGTCTGGAAACACACGGGTATATTACAGTCAGCTCTCGCTCCCTCGTCGTTTGGTGAACGAAACTTTTGTACATCGAGATAGAATCGGTCGTGAGACAGCGGACGAGTCCCCGGTCTCGTGTGGTTTTTACAGAATCGGTGTTTTCGGTAAACTAACAAGGTGCTGAGACACGGTACCCGCTGCAGTCGGTAAAGCGCGTTGTGTCGTTCCGTCGGAAGAATGTACAAACGTAGTCGCGGAGGTAAAACAACTGTGCAGGTAAGGCAGATCGAGGTGATATCGTTGGTGTATCGAAAAATACGCGGCGGCCAACCAAAAGTCGTGGCTCCAAAGTGAAACGGGGTACAAATTTCGGGTACAAACGGGCTTCTCGTCGTGCTTGTGGCCTCCCGGGTCCAGATCTACAGCTATTGAAACACGACCGTAACAGGTCGACCCGACTTCGTCGCGCGAAATCGGCTCAGTCGCTAAACTAAGGAGTCGCAAATTAATACTTCGAAGCGATTCGCAGGCCCCGATCAGCAGGTCGAGAGTATGCTTTTAAAGCTCGTATCGCTTGGCATCAATAGGGATCGGCGCAAGCAATTGGACACCCCGCTAGCAAGGTGTTGCACGCAATCACAGACATAGGCGTTGTCTCGTCCCTTCGTATGTAAACTTATCGGAGGCGTGGAAGAAACGTTGAGTCTCGGCGGCGAACTCGCGCTCTGAGTCGGGAACGGGGTTCGGGGTGGGAGTACAGTCAAGTCTCGGAAAGAGATCTGCAGGTAGCGCTGCGTGCAGGAACTAGGTGGAAGAGAGTTTACTGTACTCGCGGGAATCCGGGCGGTCGCGGGTCCAAAGATCAGCTGATATGTATCGTAGGAATATGTCAGGTTCGAGGGAGGACGGGGGTTTGGTATGGAGAGCCGCGGTGAGGTGGATTTAGATTGATTCAGACGAAAGAAGGGAAACTCTAATAATAAAAAGTGACTTGGAACCATAAATGGAATATGGCTCTTGGACATTTTGGAACCAAATTTGGTTCAAGTATCCATCTACTATTTCTAGATAGGTTCCTTTGAAAATCTATTATAGAACCCAATCATGGAACCTATTTAGAAACAGTAGATGGATACTTGAATCAAGCTTTCACAATGGTTTCCAGAGTCAAATTTCATTTATGGTTCCATTTTAATAGTCACGGAACCTGATAAGATCAGCTGGAATTAAGTGATGATATGATGTTAAGAAGAATTTTGTCAATGAATTATAAAGAAAAGAGGGGAAAGAGGCAAAATTGCTTCGAAAAATAAGATGAATAATTGGAAAAGGTGTGGAAAGATGAAATTGTTGATATGTCGAAAGACTTCTTCATTGCTAGTAAAAGGTTAAAGGAGTTTCAGTATCAAGAAGTAAAAGATTTGTACGAAATAATTGATTAAGTTTTACAAATGATGTCCTAATTCAGTGTCATATAGACTGAACCAAGTTTAGTTAAATCAGCTCTCTACCGTGGCATCCAAGAGACCTTTCTTCATCTCTCCAAAACACCGACATCGAACTTGAGACGGCGACGCGCATCATCGGTGCAACATTCTGGGACGGTTTGGTCGCGGCGCCGCCTCAAACGCTCCACGGTCAATCTCTAGGAACGCAACCTCCCGGCAGTAGATGGCGTCGATCATCTCCACGATACGTCGACACCCGCCGGGGTTCTGACCGGAGTTCTTTCCTCCAACAGACAGACTATTTTTCTCCTTTTCTTCTCTCTTCTTAATACAAAGAATCCATTGAGTCTGATTAAATCGAACTGGACTTCCTAGTCAAAACAAATGAGACTGAATCATATTTAGACCCGACCCTTTAGGTTAGTCATTTTATAAAATGAATGCATTATAAATGTGTATTACAACTATGTGTCAAATTCGTGTTGAATTTTAAAATAAATGTAGGTCCCAAAAATATAAAATCATAATTTATCTTACTAAACAAAACAGTCAGATTGTAATTAATAGTTATCCTTTTTATCACCAATAAATAGAACATACAAAACTCCCCTAGTGAGTTTTTGGAAAATCATATTTTTAACTCTCTCCCTATGTAAAATATCGGAGATATTTGGTGCAAAAATAATAAAATAAATATTAATTAAACCAAACAGATTCTTTCAATCAGGAAGAAATTGCTCCTCTTATCATCCGAACAGAGAAACGGAACCCTGAACCCCGGCAGGATACATTATTCCTAGTAGACCGTCGTTTCACAGTATCTGAAGGCACTGTTCGTGGGACCATCGTCGCACTACGTCTCATCCTTTGATCCGTCCCACGTCCCGATTCAGAGCAGCGCCGTAAGAACATTTCCCCAGCCTCGCGCGAATCATATCACAAAATGGAAAATAGAGCACATCCGACTTGGGCGTTGACCAAGTCGGACCGAGTCGAGTCTGTGATCGAGGTTTCTCGGAGCGAAGGGGGGCAAGGGGGGTCGATCAGGGGTCGGTCGTCGGAGGGTCCGTTCGATGCTTGGAATTCGGGCGGCGTGTTACACGAGCCAACCAATGCGTGTGTCGTTATCATGTTTCGTAGGCTTCGTTCGCAAAAGACAGTCATGGTGCGTTACTCGTCATTAACATTAGTCGTATTTATAATATTATACACAAACGCTTATTAATTTAGAGGCACATTGCTAAGGGTTTCGGTTTATTTAAAAAGTTGCTCCCCTACGTCAACGAACTAATACGAGAACCGTTGGTCTACCTATGATTATTTATCTTTACATATCTGTTTCACACGATCAAGATTTTGGCATTTCGAAAAGACGGACACGGTACACGGGAGAGTAGAAAAGTTCGCGCTAGTAGTATTTCTTGTGTTCGTCGGCAGCGCAAGCGATTCCGGACATTAATGTCGAGCGTTGAAGGCGCCGAGTCGGGTGATCACAGTCTTCTGTCCTTGCTTTGAGGTTTTTGCTTTGAGTGTTTGTACTTGGGTGACAATTAGTTTGTCTACTCGATTAGATTAAATAACAAAATTTAACGGTTTAAAAGAACATCGGATTAAGGTGGATGTCCCAATTCGTAAATGCTCCATTTTTAGACCAAATTTGTAAACTTTTCATTGACAATTGGTTTAAAAAATACAATGAAAATTACGTTGGAATCATTTGTGGATTCAACTTCTCGGTTTGATGTATGTCACTGTTGTCATTTTGAGGTTTTGTATTTTTAAATCGCTTTAATATAGCATTTACAAATAGGGCCTAAGGAGTTTACTAATTGGTACATTCACCTTATTTAACGTTTGCTTGGCACAATTCTCTATCGATGTAAGTTTAAGGAGAGATTCGAATTGAGTAGAAATTCTAAAGTGTAACAGCAAAATATCAACTCTGTTATTTGTCGGAGATTTTGAAAATAGTACATTGTGTACCAAGGGTGAAAAGGTAGTCATTTCTTTCCATGGAAAGTTATTACTTCCCTAGGCAAAAATTAACAACTTTCTGCCCAAGAGGGTGATTTTTAAATTTAAATAACTTACAAATTTAATCATTTACAAATTGAATCAGTATTAAACTATTTTCGATGAAATATTTTTTGCAAACAATTCATTATTTTCAATGATAAAATGAGAGTAAGAAAATGAAAAAATGGTTATATAAATGTAAGAAAAAATATTCTACTCAGAAAGTTTAAATAAAATCCATCCGACCCAAAATTGTATAAGGATTTAAAAATGTTTCTCAAATTCTCCGGAAACTTTTTTGCTGTTAAACTTCCGAAATTTTCCCTCAAATCGTGTCTGGTTGTCCTTTCCATAAGAAATTATTTTGCGAAATAAAATAACCATACAAACTGCACTAATGCAGTTATCCTAAGATAACAAATAATCCTGTATTTTTCAATATAAACTCAATATATAAAATTCCTGAATTTTCTACCCGATATTTTTCTCACATGCAGCTAATGCAATTTCGTTACACCAATTTCCGATCAGTCTTGTGCAATTTGGTAGAAAAATACACGTGGGAATGAATGGTTTGCGAAATTTCGGTGCAACTCAACTGACACTCCAAGCGGGGGCGATCGGCGCATTCAACGCTCGTCGACAATTGCGACCGGCAATGCTTTCTGGTGACTCTCAACTGGACAATAAAGGGCCCGAAACGAGTGAACTGAGTACAATGCAATGATCCAAGCTGTCCGCTAAACGCAGAAAAGATCGATGTCTCAAAGAAACGCTTTCCAGTCGTATTGCGAGCAAGCAACGTAGAAATGCTAGACTACGTTACACGTAACACCCCATCATTACTATAGAATACAAACGTACGAGTAGGAATCTCTCAGACTACTGCTACAAATGATTTGTACCAAGGTACGCTTGTCAGACGTGTCGTCTGGGTACGATTCTCATGGTTCGGAAGCTTCAACTGATCGCTCGAGCCACGAAAAGGGTCCCG
The DNA here is from genome assembly GCA_022817645.1 of Ceratoteleas bidentatus. NCBI lineage: Eukaryota > Metazoa > Arthropoda > Insecta > Hymenoptera > Scelionidae > Ceratoteleas > Ceratoteleas bidentatus. The sequence continues at coordinate 26,224 of JABFPB010000115.1, forward strand.
GGATTTCTCGCGACAGTCATTGTCAGATCAAATCTTTCACTCGAAAAGAATAATTGTTCAGAATTGTTTTACTGTTTCTTCAAATAATTGTTCAATCAAATGTAAAAATAATTGCAGATTCAACAATGTTGTATGTAGATTTGTATTTTTTTAAAAAAGGTAAAAGTTTTACAACGTTTAACAATAAATATAAATACATACAAAAATAGCTGAGAACATAACATACAGTTACACTTAGAGTTGATGTACCCGACATTACTGTGTTACAATACCTAAAAACTGTTTATATTTTAATAATAGTCTATCAATATACTAGAAAGACTACATATCAAAGTTCCAAAGATTCGACTAAAAATATGAAGATTAAATACAACAAAATAAGTTAAAAACCAACGCTACTACAATCCCAGGTGGGATCGCGACGAGGCACATGATTGGTTCAACATCGATACAGCCAATTAGTCGCTAAATTAGCGGAAAGATCGCTGCCGCAAAGAGCTAGCTTTACAAACGATTTCTCTATGTGTAAACTGCGTTATACACTCCTCAGAATGTCCCTTGACTGCAAATGATCATCCATCAAACGAAAAAGCTAAAATCCATCCATAAGCTAAAAGATAAACAATCCAGACGAGATTCTGACACTGCTGTCGGCCCAGACACGCGTGATAACACGTCGCATCGTATCTCATGAACGACGTTGAAGTGTACACGGACCCCTCTCACACTTAGGAAGACCTTAAAAGTAGAATGTACGAACGAGCGACGCGCTGGTCCGAATTCCAAGCATCTCCACTCAGAACGCCGCAGGAATGTCTAGCTAGTCTGATTTCGCATTGATTTGCACTCGATCCTGACCCGATCGCGACTCCGATAATATACATCCACGTGAGCTCCTTCTCCGCCATTCGCTCTCTCTCTCTCGACGTCTCTCCGTCTCTATCTGTTTCTTTTTCTCTAAATAATAGGTCTCGTCCATCGGAAAACGCAAAATTCGAGTCGCGATCGATCTCCCGGCAAATTACAGCTTGGTTCGTGATGTTGCGTGTAGGTGGCGTGATGCTGATATACATACGACAACCGCGCAAACTGATCCGCCAGGTGGCGCGCGCGACGCCTGCGAGGTTTGGCGACCGGGTTCCTCTGTATCGCGACCGTTGACCGGACGAAGCGCGAAATCAAATCATAAAAAGTAGGGCATCGTGACCCGAGGTGGTATCACCCGTTCGGAATCCGGCACTGCCTGGAATATCACGGGGTTCCGGTGCATGACATTTTGGAACTGCAGAATGCTCGCCACGTTACCGCAGCGGTAACAGTAGTTGGGGGCCGACCAGACAGTCACCAGTTTGTCGTTAAACATGTATTTGTAACCTGAAACAACGACGTTTGTGATGGATTGACGGATGGTTTTTGGGGGGAATTGATTTTTTAAGGTGTAAGTGGTGGAAAGTGGTTACCTTCGTTTACTAATTGATGAGCTCTACAGATGAGTTTTAGATCATTGATCTCGAGAAATGTGTGAGTTATGTTACTCCCGAATAGCCAGCCTGCACCTCGAGGACTTACCTTCCATTTTTCAACGTCATCGGGATCTGACCACATTAAATCGCAAAAAGCGCCTGTAATTGAAAGGGTTGGTGAAAAGAAGCAGTGGATAAGTATAGATTGTAAAAGTGGACAGATGTAATGTGTTGTAAATAAATTACATGGATCAAAAGAAAAAAGGAATCACTGTAAATATTGTTAAGTTTACTGACTTTCCAAATTGATGTAACTTGACCAAATTTAAATAAAAGTTAATGCATTTTTGAGTCCGGAAAATATGAAGTCTCATCTTTAAGGTCATGTGAGATGAAGGACCATTTCAACCATTCCGCTCCCCACTGCAAACCGCAGAAAAACACTTACAAATGCAGAGTACATTTCAAAAGCCCATAACTTCGGACAGAATCATCGTTAGGTTTTTCAAATTTTGCAAAAATTATGAAAAACTGAATAAATCTTAATGCCATGTTGGTAAATTGTATTGGAACAATTTTTTGTAAATCATACAAGAAACCAAAGTTTAAGTAAAAAAAATGTTTTCTTTGCTGTTTGTCATGAAGCAGAATAGTTTAAATGTCTGATTTTGTATAGCTGGGAAAAGAAGCCTTCAGATTTGTTCTGATTCAAAATTGCAACCATTATCATTAACTAATTAACTAATAAAAAAATTACACGCCAAAGGAAATATAAATGTTTTTTACTTAAAAACTGTTTAATTTTAGCAACTTGTATTGTGTATCATACATTTTTTCGACCCAATTTATCAACAAGGCAATAATATTGATTCAGTTTGTGATAAATTTTGCAAAATTTGAAATACCTATGATTATGGGATCCAAAGTTATGGGCTTTGCATTTATTCTGCATTTCTTTTCTTCTATAGGGGCCAGAATGGTCCAAATGGTTCATCATCTCACAAAATCTTAAACATGAGACTTCATATTTTTTTTACTTTAAAAAAATGCATTAAGTTTCATTGAAAATTTCCCAAGTTATATTCAATTTAAAATGCTGATAAATATTGTGATTTATCTAGTGGTCTCAGCAGAATATAAGAAACAGTTGGTGTGAAATGAAAATGTGGCAAGCGCACCTTTATGTGGAATTTCTTGATTTCTTTCAATCGTTCTAATTTGATCTAATGTACTAATAGCCGGTGATAGACCTCCATGTACACAAAGGACTTTTCCATCGATTAACTAAAATTATACAGATATATCAGTATTATATCCAGTCATATACTGGCAAAATTTATTTGTACTCTATTTTCAGAGAACAAAATAGGACAAGAAAAAATGGCATGGTTCTTACGGCAGCAATTGTGAGCAGATCAAATACCCTGCAACAATATTTCCATGCGTTTGCATTACCATATTTATTTTGACACTCATCTAAAAATAAAGAAAAAGGTTAATTATAAACATTATAACTATTAAAAATATAACTTATCTGACAAGCAGTGTTCATAATACATTAAACTGGTGCAAAAATAACTATGAAATTCATTAATTAAACTATGCATATAGAGAAGTATAAAAGAATATAAACATTTACCATAAAACCCATATACGTGTGTGATTTGCCTTGATTCATGATTTCCTCGCAAGAGCGTTATCCTGTCAGACCACTTTGCTTTTAATGTTAATAATCGTGTAAACGTTTCTAAGCTATAATATCCTCTGTCTACAAAATCTCCCATAAATATGTAACTTGTATCAGGCACAGGACCTCCATTTCGAAAAAGCTCTTCTAAATCATAAAACTAAAAACAAAACATTCACATAAGTTATTTCAGTTCCATATACACACTAATTCATCATACCTCCTCATTTACAAGTACAATCCATCTCAATCTTCCAATTTTCAACATTATTTCCATTTTCCATCTAATAAAAAGTTATCTAACTTTTCACACCACAACTGACATTTACAAATTTGCACAACTATCACCCAATGTATTTATCGCCAATATACTTTCCCAGACAAATCACTAATTACATATCTAACAATAAATACAAATGTTCTTCCAACAAACTTTTCAACCCCAATATTAACCCAGAACTGACAACTCTGATTTTACTGATAAAAATAGCAAAAATACATTCTCTCTAAATCTACCCAATTATTGATCTGAAACTTCAGATCAGACCAATTATCCCCGAATGATTGTACAAAACTCGACTGTATCATAAACAAGTGCAAAAATGATTGGAGGTTATACAAGCAGCGACGTCTCACCTGTCCGTGTATATCTCCGCAAACGGTCACCGGGGTGGACACTGGTTGTATGTTCGACTCCTCGACCAACAAACTGCACACGATGTCACAGAGTTTCTGTTAACAAGGGCAAACGTTGCAAAATTATCGACTGTACAGCGCAACGTACGTGTAACCTAAAACACGCAGCGACCTGCATTTCGCCACCCGCGACGTCCGCCGATTGACGCCGCGAACCGAACCGAATCGAGCTATTTACCTTGAGGTCATTTTCCGGCAAATACTTGCATTCTTTTGCAATATCAATCCATTTATCAATATCTGACATTTTGGATCGACCTTTTTTTTCTCTTTGTTGGGAGTATGGCGGCGCGATTGGCCGTTCGCGTAGATGGCGCGGCGAGGGCCGCCAGGCGGCGCTACTGAGCCGCTAACTCGATATCGCCTAATTAGTTTTCCGCGACGAGATAACCGACTTTCGATCAACTTCCGCGTCCATTTGACGGAAATACTAAGGTTCGAAAAATGGCGGGAAGGTGAGCGAAATTCAAAAAGAGAGATTCGAGGGAATCGGGTGGGTTGGCACACCTGCGCCGCTGAGAGGGAAAATCGGTTGCCGTGGGTTGAAGGGAGATGGAGAGTGTTTGTGCCTTTTGGAACGTTGAAATGTCAGAGTGCCAGAGCGAAGAGGACAAAAGCGCAGACTCCGTTCGAAACAAATGGGTGTTCCCTGTTTCTGTCCTCTTTTTGGCAACACTGTAAACACGCCAAGTCTGTCAACAAAAGATTGGTTATAGCAGGATAAAAGTTTGGTGAAGAATCACGTTCGGATTACTTTCGGCAGCGTCGGGCGAAATGCGCTTGTTTTGCGTTTGACGTTTTTTTGTTGGTTCAGAGCTCGTATCGTTTGGGGCAATCATGCTTTGAGGGAGTCAGTAGATGTTTATCGAGAACGATGTATATAGTGTGAGTTGGGTGTATTTTAGTACCTCGGACGGACTGTTATCTGTGTTGTGTCAAGAAGTTACTTAACTAAGTATGCTTGATGCCGTTGATATGAAAATACGCAGACGTATGAAATGGTTGTAAGCGACTTGAAATGTTGTTTGTAGCTCAAGTGATGATATCTTGTGTTGTTGTAGTTGAGTTTAAAGAGTTTATTGGTTTGTCGAACGTCGGTCGGGAAAAGAGCAACAAGTAATTGAAACAATTACTTGGTTCAACGAGATATTAAAGGGCCAGGGAAATACAAAATATTGTTGACGTAATATGGGTGAGTAAACAACATGAAATGCTGAATTTTAAAGAAGAAAGTTTGTCTAAAGATAACATAAACGATATGTGTTCACTGTTTTCAGTGATGGCAGTTAACGAAGGTGTATTGAAGCAAGGAGTAGACGATACACTATCCAAATTACAAATATTACGCCAACGCCGGGAACTGCTGGAGGAAAAACTCATTCAGAAGAATAACGAGCTCAAGAACCTATGTATCGCCGAAGCAGAGCTGACTGGCGTATTGCCAGTGGAAATCCCATTGGAGCCTGGAGAGAGTCCACCAATATTTTGTCACCGAGTGGCTCCTTCGTTTGGCTCTTCAACAAATGTCGCTGTCAAAATAAAGAACTCTGAAGCTGTATGTGCAGAAGTTAAATATGTAACTCACCCAGATAAAAAATTCTATCAGAAACCATTAGATATATATATAGAAACCATGACAAAAAACACCTAGAAACCATTATGACTGAATTTTGTACAACTTTGACGGAATTACAATTAGATGCCAATAAAAGAATCCCTATGTAATAAAATCTCATGAGTTCTCATGTGAGAAATCATGTGATAAAAAAAGGTAAAAAATCATATACTAAATTCTATCAAAATGTGACAAAGTACTGAGAGAAACTGCCTGGAAACCACTAGGACTACTCCACATTTATTCTGATTGAATTTTTTAACTGCGCAGTTGATAATTGTACTGGTTACTAATATTAGTGGTTAATTATCAACTTTTAGGATAAGCTTGAAATAGAGAAGCAGGTGCAAATTGATATGGCGGAGGCTGCTTTGCGAGTGATAAATGACGTCACAGAGAATCGAGCAAATAAGCGCAAACAGCGATCCATTTATCAACAATGTCAACGGAAATTGCAGGAGTTGGATGCAAGGCTAAACTTCATCAGGCAAAGCACCGGGTCAAAACTGCAAACTGGGATTGGTGGGACTCAGACATATATGCACAATAGCACGAAACATAGAATGAAAAAGCCACGACCTCCTTTGACTGGTTCATGTATGTTTATTACGAAGAAATTTCTACAAATAATTGCCTAAATATGAAATATATATTGCTTGTTTATTTACGAAATATATGTTTACATGGATTTGAATAAACTGTTCAAATTTTCAGTGAGGGAATCGTATGCAAAACCTGCGCATGATACAGGAAGTGTAAGCTTAAGTCTGCAGGAACCTGAGCTCAACTATAATCGAGAATATTACGGTGTTAATTGCCAACTGCCTTCCCCTGGGATCAACAATCACGCCTACGTATCTTATTCCGTGTCCAATCCAGGCGAACGGATCAGCAATACAAAGTACTCGGAGCACGAGCAGAACGTGAATAATAACGTTTATATTCTTCCTGACCAGTTTCGTACTCGCACATTGTCTCAGGGCGCTCAAAGAAACCCAAGTCCACGGGGGATTCCAAGTCCTCGATATCATGAGGCTGAAAGGATACACCGACCGATCACGAACTATAGTTATCCGGAAGATAATCGACAAATGGCATTTCGTCCTCATCAAGACGAAGCTGATAGTGTACAGAAACATTATAGGTGAATACCTAACCATTGAAGTTTTGTACAGCAAAATTAAGTTATTTATTTTAAGGATGTTATAGGAAAATGGGCTTATTTAAAAAAATGCTTGAACTTCATCAAGCACTTTAAATTTCTCCAGAACCTCCCTATAAAAAATGTAAATATATTCATTATATTACTATTTGAAAAGCATTTACATAATGTATGTTATTTCAGAGTCAGTCAAAGGTCTCCTTCAAATGAATTCTATCCACCTCAGCCACAACCAAGATATGTACAATCGTTCGATTACCCAAGTCATAGCAAGAATTCGCCACAGCTGCCTATACTGAGACCAAGGAGAGACCAAGATACTATGTCCGTTTTTGACGGAAAAACCCAGCCTGTGCCAAAATACCACATGGTGGATAATTCTTTAGGTTACTGGGTGCGTCAAAATGGCGACATCGTTTGCTACCCGGAAGATACCTACATAGAAAAATTCGGTAGCCTGGATCGACGAAAACACAATGAAGTTCAAAACATCGCTCATTCCGAGGGACAATCCAGATATAACATGGTCATATCTAATCCAAAAATCTCGCCAGTCCATCGCCAAAACCAAGTAAATGTCGTGTACATAAGTAAACTGAAATATTAGACGCTCCCAAGAGTGATTAAGGCGAATGCTTGGTTACATTGCTCTGATCTGTGATTTTTCTTGTAACATACACATTTTATTTGGATTAAATTGAGCTGAGTTTTATCCTAATTTTTTCCACTCTCTGCACCCCTGTTTGCACTTTTTTCACATTATTTATTCCAAATTTCATTAACTGTGTTGAAGTAAGTATTAACATAGATAACACTTATTCTTTTAACTCTTCTACTTCTACCTATTACTCAGTATGGATGCATGCATACAGATTAAATAGAAATTTACTAAAGCTCGTTTACTTTCAACAGATGCCAAATCCAGGAAATTTCGAACCACCCGTACCATCCAACAGGATTCTCCGTACTCAGTCTCTTGGCAGTGTTGAGTCTAGACAACAGAACCGGGAATCTCCCCTAGACAAAGACACCGTCGACATGAGTCGTCGGGGAAAAGAGAAGGGATGGCACGAAACCTCGCTGGACACAAATTACAGTCCACCGATGATTCCAAATTTACCACCGACGAACTCTAATCACAAGGACCGTCACTTTGAGTACCTGCCTCCACCAGTTCCAATTCCTCGGAAGGATCTGGAACCACATTACCGAAAACCAGTGGATCCCCATCCAGAATTTGTTGAGACTCAATGGGAAGAACCGCCGCCTCGTATTATTAATAATGTGGTAAATAAGATTTCCATTCCATGTTCTTACAAGAAAAAAAAATAAAATATAAAATTAAAACAAAATTTAAAAAATTAAAAACAATTTTCAAACAAACATTTATTAATGTATCTCTCAATTTTTCAGAACCGTTACTATGAATCGCCAAAAGTCTTGGAGATTCCTGCAGAATCAAAACCCTCATCTCACCAGGACACCAACGGGGTGACGATTCCGCTGAACTCGCCGACCAATCACACCATCGTTCAACCGGGAAAATACCAGCCCTACCGCGAGGTGACGAAACCGTTCGAGATGTCGGACTTTTACAAATATTCGACGAAATTCCGCAAGCGGAATGAAGCGAACCAGATGGCGGCAGCACTGACCAGCCTCGGCAACGAAGTGTCTTCCATCGAGCACAAATCAAATCCACCGCCGGTACAAAGCAAACCCGCTCAGCAATTAACGCAACAACCTGGTCAATTTTACGAACCGCGATAAATTATTCGTTACGCATCGCGATCAACTATGACAATATTTATTACCGGACTATAACGTTTTAGATTAACAAATTTTATTAGGTAGATACGTATTTATAAGCATTGTGGCACAAAGTGTTTTGCGACGATATTATACACTGTTTGTCTGGAAGTTTCACACTTTTATCGATGGACTTCTATTTTGACGTTGGTCAAGTATTATTGCAATTTACGATGTTTTATATATAACTTAAATTAACTTCTTTGAAGAGTTGTATTTACATACAAAAATTATTGCTCGAGTTGCGAGCAATATTGTTTAAGCGTCACAGCATTGGAGAAGTTATATCGATATGATTTCGATAAACCGATATTTTTATGGAATGAAAATAGTTGGATTGTATATATTGTATGAACATTATTTTGGTAGACGTTATTGTAAAAACCAACACTGCCTTAATTCATTGAAATAAATATTTACTCAGTGTGACAGAAGACTTGCAGTTGATTTTAATTTTTAGATTGGTATCTTTTTTGTTCAGTAATTTTACGTTTTATTTGCAGATTTAATGCATTTCTATCTTTATTTTAATAACGTTTTTCATTAAAAAATTATTGCTTCCTCATTAAATAATTAAAAACAATCACATTCTTCGTAAAATGCATTAAAAACATTCATTTTTACTTTAGAAATAATTCTCTTCGTATTTTACAATCTTTTAATTTTAGGCCTGCAAATTCCATTACTCAGATCCCTCGTTGCATCGTACAGGAAATGCCTGCAGTTAACTGTCATGTTCCCTTGTATGCAGGAATTCAATTGGTGTTATGAAACCTCTGAAAACTACGTATCGAACAAGGACGACACATCTTCCGCGTTACCAACATAAGAAACCCAGCTACAAAACCAAACAAATTAATAAAACCGAAACGTCAACGACAAAAACATCAGTCCTTTGCAAAATTATTTATTCAACTCCGCAATTTTGTAAAAATAACACCCAAATTTTATTCAAACTCCTCTCACTTCCACATTGAAATCCTAGGGAAATAATTGGACAAATCCATATTTCTGCCCATAACCGTGAAAACTACATTTGCCGAGGTGAAATTTGTTTGATGTAACTTTCGAAAAGCCTGCGTGTATATCTATATATACCTCCAATAACATATATAGGCACAGTCATAATAACACTTTTCGATCACGATTTCGTCCGCGCGAAAAAGTATCTATTGTGCGCCATTTTTTCAAAAATGTTCTGTCTGAAGTTGCACTTGTAATGACGTAGTGATCGGCGCTCGGTTGTTGATTGTATTTATATTTTGTTTGGGAGAAATCATCTGTCTTGGGGCAGTGTTGTGGTGACCGTCACGCGCGTTCCCTTCATTCATTGCCTTTTATAGAAAAGAGACCCGCTAAGCGGCAGACAGTTTGCGTAACCATGGTGCGAGTGATCAGCCAGGATACCTACGATGAAGCTGTCAAACAAAATATCGAGGACTTTTCTATGTCAACGGAGGAAGCGATCGAGGAGGCGATTAAAGAATTTGAAGCACAAGTAATTTTTTTCAATATAACTAGGAAATTAAATTTGACAGCTTTGCAATAAAATAAATTTTGTTATTTACAATCTCAGTTTGACATGAATTTCACAATAAAAAGTTAAATATTATAGATGATATTAACATGAAATTACTAAAAAATAAAAAAATAATAAAATCTGTCTAATTATTAAATGGTTTTCATTATTAAAAAATATATTGTATTAATCAAATTCCTGTTATTTACAGGAGTTATTTATGTATTAAGTATTAATTAGACATTATTAATTATTAAAAAAAATAATTTAAAAAAATTATATAAAATCCATTTTTTTTATCTTTCAGGGTGTTGATCTCAGCAACATAATCAAAGACCTAGCACTGACCGACGAATCGGATTCAATATTGACCTGTTTGTCAAAGTTGAAAGAAAAAACCGAGCCGATTAACGAGGATGAAATTGTGTCGATTCTGGAGAAACTGGGGAAGGAATTTAACAAAGATCTTGCCCGCAAAATGTATGCAAGTCAGCATGGCGCTTACCCGACCTTGATTGATCTCATTTCAGAGTACAAAGACAATCATCGGATTTTACGAGCTGGCTTGAAAACAATCACCGCATTGATGAGTGGTCATCCGGATTTATTGGACAAAAATGGAATTGCTCTTCAGATAGAGTAAATACAAAAAATGCTTTATCCGATATTTGCACGCCCTTTGTGGACAAAAAAGTTGCTATTTTGTACACAAAGCAGCAACTTTTGATTATGTGTTTGATTATTTCAAGGTTTCTAGTTTTTACAATACTTTTAAATGTTAATTATATACCTGTTTTGGTAGTTTGAATTATGAGTCAATACAATGAATGATAACGGGACAGTTTAAATGCTATATAATTTGAAAACGCGAGAAAGAACAATGAGCGGTGTGCACTGTAGCATAAAGCAGTGAAACCAGTTACTGTATCACAAACGGCACATTTGAAAACGATTTTCAAGAAATAATGGCGTGAAAGTCTCTAAACAGCTATTCAGAGAATTTCACGTTGATATTGGGAATTGTTTTAGCATTTTTAACATACCAGTAAGACATTTGGCAAGTAAAAAGTATGTTTTTGGACAAAGAAGAAAGTACTTTTTAAATTTCTTTTAACAAATACAATGAAAAAATTAATTTTGGAATAACACAATTGAATGGCGTAAAAATACTTTTACATTTTTAGATTGTTGGATAAGCAAACAGATGTTCCTGCCCTGCAGTATTTATTGAAGTGGATCAAAGAATGTTGCATAAAACATGAAATGAACAGACAGAATATTTTCGAAGCAGGAGTTTTTGAGAAACTAAGGAAAATCTTGCTGAAAGAAGATGCGACGGGAAACGAAATCAGAGATGCCTGTGCTGTTTTGCGAGCTTTGGTACTGGATGACGATATTAGACACGAATTCGGAAAAGCTCACGAACATGCTACTACCATTGCCAAAGGATGTCTCGACATTCTTACTGGACTGTTACACAGTAAGATTATTTTTAAATAGTTTTATATTACTGTCTTGAATCTTGAATAAAAAAATATACTAAATTTAGATTTCTTCGTATCCCAATGTTATGCATCGGCTTAAGATATGTGTCTTTTGCAGAGTTTAAGACTGAGAAATCCGTGATAGGAGATGTGATGTTTACTCTGGCAACCTTAATAGTGAGAAACGAGTTCTGTCAAGACGTGGAGGATGCGGGAGGTCTGAAATTTATTTTGGACGTAATGACTGATCACCCGGACGTGGATAAACTCAACTGGCAGGCTCTGAAATTGCTCAAGGCCCTCGCTGGAAATGATAACGTTAAATGTCACATTGTTACTTGTGGAAGCGCTCCACTTATTATCTCGGCTATCAATAGACTAAAGGTGCATAATTCAGAATTGAAAGTACAATTTCATCGTCCAGTTACCATTTTCGAACTGGTTTTCAATTAATACATCAAATCATTCGAGCGAACCGTTTCTTAGCGAAATCTTTCAGATTTCGCTAAGTTGCCTTAAAATTCTTTCTCTATTACTTTCATAAAAAGAACGAAAATTTGAGAATCTGTATGAAATAAATAAAAATTTGATCTGGAATGTCCCATAAATGTTTAGAATATTGAAATAATTTTTTTTAATTAAAAATAAATTAAAAATAAATCTACATTGAAACTATTTATCTTTCAGTCATCTGAATCCGTTGTCACTGCCGGACTTGGTTGTATTTCTGCACTAACTTTACGTTGTCCATCAAATGCCGGAGTTCTATACGACTGTGGCGCCCCAGCCATAATCGTCGACGCCATGAAGACTTATCCCAAAAGTATCAAAGTATTGAAACAAGCATCGTGGGTCATTCGAAATATGAGCGTTCGGAACAAAAATGAAGCCCGTGAATTTGTGGTTTTGGGTGTTGAAGAATTGTTAACTAAAGCCATGGAAACCCACGGAGCAGCTTTGGAACAGGACGCGAAAGCAGCTCTCCGAGATCTGGGACTGAAAGTGGAACTGAAAGAACGATGGACCGGAAAAGGCGGCTATTTGACCAACCAATAAGTCTCCGATTCGTACTTACCGCGCAGATATTATTTTACTTTACTTTATTTGCTTTAACGCATTGTCTTCTATAATCATTTCACAGAAACTGGCTGTTTGGCTCAGTTTTATACTCATCTTATTCACTGAAGGGTATTGAGTTTTACAATGACTGGCGTTTTCATAATAAATTTTATTAGTACAATTGATTTATAACAGACTTTTTTTGTATATAAGTTATAAGTTATTTTATAATCACGAGGCAATACAATGTGCAAGATGTTTTTATAATAAAGTGAATATGAAACCGCGTTACTGTTAGTATTTGTTCTTTCAAATGGAGGGGGAGATCCTTAGAAATAGATTTAGAGTAAAAGATCTGATTGGGCTTACATTTGGTAGTGAGTTCAGTATTGGGTAACTAAATTTGAAAGCAGCAATTTATAATTCAATTACGGACAATCGCACGTGATTAAAGTTTCCTCCTATAAATTGTGTTCGCAACAGATTCACAATTGAATTTCAAATCGAGATATTGAAACAAATTGCATTGAATTGTAGGTTTGCAATTAGGAGTGTGTCGTATTAAATTGAAATAAATTCTATTAAACTGTAAACCGGATCTGTGAAAACCATAAATTGTTTTGAATGGCACAATTTCAATTTTAGAATGGGAAAGCAAATTGAAATTAATTGTTCCGCGTCAAAGGGTGTAACTAGAACGAAATCGATAGTTTGAAAACATGCTTTTGGAAGTCTGAGTGTTTTTATATAAATTGTCAATTGTATTTCAATTAAGTTTATTTACACAATGGCTACTTTGTTATAGATTAATTAGCTAAGTAGATTGTTTGTACAAAAAAACTTCTAAATTTAGTAAACACTACGCAAGTGAAAATCTCCGGATGATTTCGGCAGAAAATCTGTATTTTTTAAACATAAATGACCGTTTTCAGCCTTTTTGGGCCGTAATTGTCGATAAATTGTCGATAAAAGGCTTATTTTCCATAATCAACCGGGGATTTAAATACAGATTTAATTTAAATTAAAATTAAACAAAAACTCTAACATTAATTAAATTAAGCGTTGACTTATGCCTAAGTAACTTAAAATTATGTACAGTTTCCATCTCGAATTAACAATAAATATTATTAATACTTTGTTCTGTTAATCACATACAATTTTACTTAATGTCAACAATATACACACACTTATCTTCTATCAAGTTTAACTCCGATTTTAAGAACTGGAATTTTCACTACGTGGAAAATGTAATCGTGAAAACCGGATAAAATTTCGGTTAATATTAATTTAAAAAGTGCCGCCCAAAAAGTTAAAATTTTGTCTTAGTCGTTACTCTTTTATCGATTAAAAACGCCGAAAGCACTAAACGACTATTTGGAGGTTTCAGTGTACATAGTATATGTTCCAATGTTTGCTATTACTGACTTTGAAAGCTGCATTTGACGAAAATTCTACTTCGGAGACAAATATTGTCCTACAAATTGTTTCCTTAATTTTCACCGAGTTCAAAAGCTGCTCATTTTGCCTTATGTATGGTGTTATTACTGAGTATGTTTATGCTTTCATCTTTGTCTGCAACCGCAACAAGATCGTTTGTAATACTTCAACCGACACAGGTTGTTCTTCACTGCCAATGAGCAACTGGGATATTTGTCCACGCAATTCGATGATCGTACTGCCACTTCTGGAATTGGAAAAAGATCAATCAAAAACAAATATACAAATATATAAATAAAATAGAGATGTATATCCAATGCAATTGAAGAAAAAATCAAATCGAAAATTTACAATTTAAGTTTTTCATCTTTAACGCAAGATAAAATATTCTACGATACTGAATAAAACTTAGTCGAGTGGCGTAAGTACTCGACTTGAACATCTTAGGTTGCGAGTTCAAATCTTACCACAGACCATTTTTTCTGTGAATTAACTCTGAAATATTTTTAAAGTAATTTTTAAGTAATCACGAGATGTATAAATAATATATGTAAAGAAATATATATGAGAAATAAGTAAAAAGGAAAAGGAACCTTCAAATAAATCTTAAAAAATCGTGACTTACTTTGGCTCGCAGAATACTGATTTTCCAGGGGTGCCACTGTGGGGACAATATCCGTCGGACAAGGCTCCAGATTGCAAAGCAACTGTTCCACTGGTTTTGACGAATCTGTGCAACTTGTTGACGCGACACCGTCCTCCAAACACTGGACCGTTCTCGTCCTGACTCCTCGGCCGCAGGTTACAGAACACTGCGATCAAACCAAAAAAGCTTAATTGGTATTAATTGGGCCCAGAAATAGCTCGTTCGCCTCGTGCGTTGAAAATGTAGTTATGGAATTTATCGCGGGGCATTCTCGAGTCACGATTTCCGAGGAAAGGGACTTTATTTAATTAGTAAATGAATACCTTGGTCCAGTCGGACGTGAACCATTGTGCGGGACACGCAAAGTCGCTACAATTTTCTTCGGCGCGCGGCTTTGCGCGACTGCAATTTTTTTCGCGCTGGATCTTCGACCTGCCTTGATTGGTTTTCACGCAAATCACGTCGCGCCGGCGTATTCCTGTGCCGCATGTTTTTGAGCACTGAAAAATGTTCATTTCCAATATAATTTTACGGTGATTGTCATTGATTAGTTTATTTAAAATCTAAACAAGTTAAGAATAACTATTGTAATTGTAAATCAGTTTCGACGAATTTTTGGGATCATTTTAAAGATATTACAATTTTTTAGATAACCGAATTGAAGTAAGAGATTAATTTTGAATTAATTATAACATAAGTTTTGATTATTCTATTCGAAACGAAGTATTCAGGTAGAAGTAATTTGTTATATACGTGTAAAATTGTAATCTTCAAATTTGATAAATTTATGTGAACCAGATGCAACTTTAAGTTATTTGTGTAAATTTTACGTAAATGCATTTTTAAACATGTTTTTCTTATTAGATAGGTACTGACGGTCGACCAAGGTCCAGTAAACCACTTAGCCTCTTTGCAATCCGGTTCTTTTCCAAAACACTGTCTTTCCTCGATGGGTTTCTTGTGATTACAAAACAGTTCGCTTCCATGGCTGCAAACAACTTGTCGAACTTCGTGTCCCACTCCACAGCTTGTCGAACACTGGCAAAATTTCAAATTCATTTTTTGTATTAATTATTTAAATAACTGATTGAGTAAATATTTTCATTTGAAAAGTGCAAGCATATTTACTAGATGAATTTGAATATTAAAAATTTTGTTGTCTCACTTTGGTAGACCATTCGGAGTACAACCAAGAAGGTTTCCTATCCGAACGACAGGGCTTCAAATCGCACAGCTTTTCGGATTCTGGGCGCGCTGATTGGAGGCATGGTTCTCGGCTCGTTATGCACGTTACTGTTCGATTTCTTACTCCCGAACCGCACGTCACTGAGCACTGTAAAATAGTCATTTTATTTCGCTGGGGATAACGAGTATTAGGATTCGAACAGTTTTTCGCTAATAAGTGGTCTCAAAACAAACACTAAAATGCAGATGCTTATTTCCGGAATCTGAATGTGAAATCAATGTAAATTCTACATTGAGTGTTTTCAATTAAACTCTAGCTATACTGATCAACTGTTATCTTTATGCAACTCTTAACGGTTAAAAACGGTTAAATGGTTAAACAGGAATTCAATTTGCAGAGAAATGTTAGTACTGAGTTACTTATGAAAATCTGTACTGAAGAAATAAGTGCAAAAATAAGATTCGCGAATGGAACTGAATTCAGAAAATTATTCCTGAACAGAATATAAGTTTTTTCTAAGATTACCGTCTTTCTATTTGAAGGTACACATTTCAGAAACGTTCAAGGGAGAATTGAAAAGGTTTGTTAAACGTTTGTATAACTTTGTAGCTCAGTGGATGAGTGTAGGATTGTGAAGTCGAAGGCTTGAGTTCAATTCCGAGTGATACATTTTTTTATGAGAGTAAAAGTTACCAAACCGTTTTTGGGATGTTTAGAAAACGATGAAAAACCTTGTAGAAACGTTAAAATAACATAGTACAAACGTTTAAAAAACGTTGCTGAGACGTTTACAAACGTCAACCAAACGTTTCTTTAATTTTCCCTGAAATTTTGTCGCAATTCGGAAGTTACATTAACATTACAAAGAAGTTGTCATCTCTCCATCCAAAGTTTCTGAAACTTGTATTCTTCCGTTTACGAAAAAATGCTTCGGTAGAATGAAATAAAATAAAAAAATGGAATAATTGAAAAGAAACGGAAGTACCGGTCCCCACGGACTGACGTCCCATCTCGGCGGTGGATGCTGGAAATTCATGTGCCTTAGTTCCCGGCCAGGATTGTGGCACGGCGGTTTAGTACAGTTTTCGACTGTTTTCAAGTTCGGCAGTGGCGGACAATCTTCGGCGGCGATTCGCACGCTCTCCGTCGTGTTCGTTTCTTGAACACATTCCAGCTTCCGGGTTCGGATCCCCGTGCCGCAAGTTACCGAACATTCGCCCCAGGGCTCTGGTTTCCATCTGAATGCATAGCGATTGTTCAGTCTCCCAATATTTGCCCCGAACTCAAGTACATCTTTCAAAATCGAGGCAGTTCATATCCTACGTGACGTCACCCATTTTTTCAGGGACTACAAAAACAAAATATATCTTCGCCCGAAAAAACTTACAGAACATTACAGGCGGAGGGGGAATAAAAAATGGCGAAAGGACTCTCAATGGCAAAGACACCCGAATTGTGAAGAGCTTTGTGTCCCGGCATTTTAACGTTGTGTAAACGTTGGGGTCGTGTTTTTTTAACGCCGATACACCGGGCGCCGCACAATGCGTGGATTTATGGTAAAATGGTGCGGCATGAGAAAACCCCTCGAAGGAGCGCGCATACTATTACAGCTGGCAATTTGTCACGGCGAAACAGTCTTTATTTCGGGCTGGAAAATTGCGTTCGTGTTGTGACATAAAAGGCATTAAATTGCATGGGCAAATTTATCGTCGGCTACGTTGATTGAAAACTTTTGTGCCCGCTCTGCACCTGAAGGGTCTAATGCGAGATATTGAATTGCGCGCAAATACGCGAAACGCTTCATCGCGATTTTCGTGTTTCGGTTAAAACGCCGTTTTGTCCGGTGAATGGCGAGTAAATGTATGTAAAACGTGCGGGAATTTACATTTTCGATCCGGTCACTGCAACCAGGTGTTTGGAGGAGTCGAGGATTTCGTTTCCTGGATCAATTGGTTCTGAAACACAATGGTTTTGGTTTTTGCTTCATTCACTTTTTGCTTCGAATGAACTTTTTCCAAAAAAGGTTTATACTTTTAGTTACCTGCGAAGTATTGTGGAGGTTCTTTGACCTTTTCCTCAAAATGGTCATCTACTGGAAGTGTATACTTATAAAGTATTCCTGGGTTTATTTCGCTATAGAGAATCTTCATTAAAACAAGACAGTCATTAATCAATAGAATCACAAATGATCAAGTTACTGATTTTCAATTGAAAACCAGTTATCATTTCACGAAATCCACGTTTTCCCGAACTCACCTCCAAATGTAAAGATTCGTTTAGTGGACCTGTTGCGAGGATATATTCGTTTCGATGCTTATCTCCCCTCTGATAAATCATCGTAGTGCCCGCAGCTCTATAAGTCCCACTGGGGCTGAAGGCCCAAGGCCCATTTAGCACGTAACTTCCGTTGTAAGCCTTTAGAGCTATCAAAATGGGACATTCCATAAATCTTACATTTAGCATCCGACCCTAAATGCTCCCTAGACCTAAACGCGATCATTCAAATTCAGCATGTTTACGTCACACACTCATTTATCTTCGTACAAAACAGTCTGACTACCCATTCTCTCTTCTTAGGCGGGTTCTGGTTAAGCAAATGATTTCGGGATTCACCTAGCAAGTTGCCACTATATCTAATCTCCGAAATATTTACAGACATCGCTCCCCTCGGAATCACCGTGATCGGCTGGTATCCCTTCGATAGTAAGGGATCCATGAAAATGCCCTCGTAGAGTTTGCAGCCTCTGCCTTCGCCACCGCAGATTCCGCAGTCGTCAACGGTTGCACCCGAACCAACCACACCATCGCAACCAACAGGCTGGCACACAAAAAATAACGATAATAAATTTTGCAATAAATGTAATTTTTAATGTTTTAGAGGCCCAAACTAATATTTAAAATATTGAAAGTGGGCAATTTTTGAAACATTGAAATATATTTACATATTAAAAATGTATCATCCTTTTATGTTATGTAAAATGATTGAAAATGTAGAAGAGTATGGATACACAATTGTGTAAAGTCCAAACTTTTCATTATTCTATATAGTTCATTTAAAATTCAGCAAAATTAAGCAATAGTTCTGGATATCCACGATTTTTAACACTGGTATTGAACTTTTGAAGAACAATTGTCATAACTTTTACTGCGCGCAATAATGCGAGCAGAATGAAAAAAAATGGGAGAAATGTCAGGGTGATATCGCCATGGCATTAATGTAAATGGTCTTTGTGTAACATTTTTGCCATATTTTCTAGACGAACCAATTGTGTTCGATTTTCTACCTTGCATTGTCCAGCAACGCACAGCCATTGTTCAGGCTGGACGGCAAAAATGGAGTTGCTGTATTTCCTCGAGACGGGGTTATGGCAAGGTGTACCGTCGATTACCATTGGTTCGAGGGTCGCGTAAAAGCGTTCACCGATCGCTCGGCAGTTCAAAGCGCAGGAGTTTGGAGCTGGAAGCAGTCGAAAAATAATGTCTTCCTTAATTTTTTAACAGCAATTAAATATATCGGAGAAAATTTTACAAATTATTAATTTTTTTTGAAAACTTATCAGCTAATTTCTGGATTTTTTTGTTATGAAGTGAGAATATATTTCCTGGACAATGTATTACGAAACTCTGTTTTGAAATGACTGATATATGTAAATATTCTAAATTTTACAGTAATTTTGTTGCAAATTAAATTGGAATACGCAATTCCGAGTGGATAGAATAAAATTAAATAGAATCTGGATTAATTACCATTCAAAAAAGGTGTCCAAGAATACTGATGCCCTTTGTAAATTCGGCGATTGTATTTCGCACATTGCTCGCTTCGAAAATCTGGCATCGTACTCGGGCATGCCTGAAATTGGATTGTTTGAAAATATAATTCAAATAATGCAAACGCCAATAGATTGTGAAATGAGTACAAATGGAAAAATGTAGAACAGAATTGAAGAATCAAAACTGATTAACATTAAGTACCTGAATGTTACAGATATGGTATCTTTTATGAGTGCCGATGCATAACGGTTGTCTGTTGAAAGTGTCATTACTGACAGCTGCACTCCTCTTCCGCAATGCTTCTCTAAAATCGCAAGTGAAAATATGTTAAACTTTTCCGTCCATTCAGTGTGCCAACATGTATTCTGCATCTGTTCAGATTAACATACGCAAACAAATTATTCTTCACAGTGAGACAACATTTTAATAACAAACGAAATTTGTTTATCTCAATGAGAATTCCGGTAGAGACAACCGGATGCCTTCCTGAAAGCGGATTTCCTACTTTAAATGTCCGAAATTTGATTCGAACAACCTGATATTTTCATGAGTGTAATGCTGAGGATTATTTTCTGATCTAGATTATCCATATAAGGAATTTGAACAAAAGTGGTAATGAGATATTAAGGAGACTCTCTGCAAAATACTGAAGGTTTTCGGTGTAATTTATGAAAAATTAGCATAAGTTTGCAATAGAATTATATATCAAGAAACAGTTACAAATTTAAAGATAAAGGATTAGAAAGCGATTAATAAAAATTGGGTGTATGGTGCTATTTTGAAAATGATTTACAATGCCTGATTATGCACATAAGTAAGCAAATTATCAGAATTTTTCAAAGTAATTTTTAGTAATTTTTAGGTTTTGAGTATTTGTGCAAAAAAATAAAGTAATTCAATCAGTAATAAATAACTCAGTCAGTTTTGCAAATAGTCTCCTTAAATATTTTAATTTAATGTGAGTTATATCAATTTTTTAGTTTCAAAATGATACTTTTTGGCAAGATTTCCTTACGAATTCGGGAGGCATTCCCTGAATTGCGATTGAACTCCTGTGCCACATGTTCGAGAGCACTCACTCCATACACTCCACGGTCCCCAGTTTCCGGTGTATTCATTATCGCGACTAAACCCAAAACGCACTTTTTCACGTAACATATGGTACACCTGAAAGGAACATAAATTCTTATACTTCCTACTCAATTAAACAACCATTGCAACATTTTTTCCAACCTCGAAATTTGATTTCAAATAATCAAAAAACAGCTAAATATCATTTTTCACATTCTAACTTTACTAACTTTATATCCCTCAGCTTACCTCAATAGGATATTTACTCGGCACTTTGGATCCCGATATGTCGCTGATAAATATCAGCGGTATTAATATAAATATCCTGTAACAGAAAATAGAAAAAATATTTAATGTAACTTACATTAATTTTTTCCATTAAAAAAATTATCACAAAAGCGATCTCAATAATTCCACCTTTCTCTTCTCCCATCAGAAAAGTCTGCGCTTGATATCTCCGTGATATCTGCACCTTGATATCACTATTTGAGTAGATTTCGATAACCGAGTACCCTTCGCGAAACGCCGCCGTTCATCGTGCGGGAGCTCTCGAAAAGGAGGGCAGACCGGTTCCGCGCCGACAATTAACATATGTAATGTTAATTTTACGGAATCGTAATTTCACGTCGCGTCTGCGCGTTCATCATCAAACGCCACCAAGATTCCACCGCTGACCCTTCGCTCGCCTTCTTCACCGCCGACTCGGATGTGGCGAATTAAATCGCATCATCTCCTCTAATCGATTTAGTTACACCAAATCGCCTCTGGCGAAGACGAATTTATCACTGTTTTATCATCTGTATCATTTGCAGTTTGATAAGTGCGCACAGACGCTGAAAAAGATAGGCTCGGCGCGTTAACTTTTCGCAGTTTTTCATTATGCACGAATGACGGGTCGTTTTTAATAATATACAGCATTCAAGGAGGTATGACATTTTTTGTCATATGGAAGAGGCAGTTGTATTCGTTATTTTTAAAAGTAATCCACTGAATAAAGAATAACGGAATTTTATGTTTTTTGCAAATTTTGTGAATTTTGAATCAATTTTTTGTTAATTTGGTATAGTTTTTGGAATATTCACTTTTTAATTTGATTTTTCGTCATTAATTTTTGAATCTTTTGTCTAATTCAGCGAAAAAAGCCTCTTAAAAAGGAATATTTGTTCTTTTTTTCTAACTTTTAATTACTGCAACAGATTTTTAGCTAAAAAGAGATCGATGCTCTTTTTAAAACCAACTAGTAAATTGTTCTACTAAAGCAATATCTATTTCTGTACAAACAATTTGTAATCGATATACGAATGTTATCCTACGGCAAATAGAATGTTTCTTTTATGCTTTACAATTAAAAACGATTTACTTTTATCTGATTATAAGCGCTTCGATCGACCTAATTAATGACGAATATATCATTTTTCCTGGCACTTTCTAGTTTTCGGATCCAAAATATTCCGAAAATCGATATCGATATATATCGAAGTATATCGATATATTTCGATTATCGAAGTATATCGATATATATCGATTATTGAAGGATAATTGAATACAACTTTATCGACTTATTTTTCCCGAGCAATTTCCCCCTAAACCCACCGATCAAATAAACTCTTCCTCTCATCATACCACCAATTTTAGCCCCAAAATGATCTCCGTCCATCAACATCACAAGACCCTTTTCGGCGTCCAAGTGTGAAAGCGATCGGCGCCAAAATCAGCGCGACGAGAATTAATCGGCGCGCCGATCGCCCGGAAGGAAATAATTAGCCGGGCGATTTCGCGCGGCCGGAAATTGTATATTTGATAGAATGGGACATTGTGCGGCGGCAAGTTGGCCGCGCGCGCGAGCCGGGCCCCGGCGCGCTGCATCGCATTTCGCGTTGCACGTCGCATTGCCGTTGCATCGCGTTGCAACGCCGTGCATGCCCTTTAGTCACCGCTACATAATGTACATGAATACTCCATTGTTTCGGAGCACAAACCCGTTCGCGCTGCTTCATTTAACAAGCTCGATAAGACCAGACGTACGCATGTGGCGGCACCGAGCGCATAACGATTGTCCCGGTAACGGAAGTAACGCGCTGATTTTCATCGCTGTTCCGACTCGGCTAATTGTGCGCCGGGCAAAAAAAGACAAGACAACGTTTTTACGCCACGTTACGGACGTTTCATTAAATTCGAGGGACGTTTTGTCGAGCTAATTAAAACGGATATCGATGACGCGAAATCGGAGAAGGGACGTTTAATGGCCATTTTTTAATGGAATTGTTTTATTGTGAACTACTTTGATATTCAGTGCAATTGTTTTGTTTTTGATCGGAACAAAACTGATCTTATTATTTTTAAAGATTTTTCGAAGAATTCAAAATAATTTTGAGATAAAAAATATATTCTGCGTTATGTTAAATATTGAAAAAGATATTTCTTGCCAAAAATGGCCACTTTAAATTCATCTTCCGACATTCTTTCCAAAATAACTTCAATCTTAAAAATTTAATTATTTAATAATAGAATTTGTTGCTATAAAAATACCTTTTTACCAAACATTTTTGCAAATTATTTTCTAAAAAACTCATTTAAAAATCGTCTCGTCATTCTGACTAAAAAACATAAATCTTCGATAATAACTTCTTTTATTGCCTCTTTCGCGTCGGTCTTTTTCTGGGACTTTGTCGATACTTCGAAAACTTATCGATCTGGATCATCTGGACATGAAGAAACCGAACGACTTGTAAAATCGCGGCGAGTTAAATTGAGCAGTACCTCGGAAGTTTCGCGTGAAGGGATTACGGATACGGATCGGACTTCCCGCCAAGAGCCGTGTGGTCCCGCGACGAGCCGCGCGTCTCGCAATTAACGCGCCGTTTACGCTGAGCCGCGTACCTACCGCGCCGCGCCAGTAACCAGAATTTGATCCCGACTTTACTCGGTTTCGCGTGTAATCGCGCCACGCGGAATCCCGTCGCGAGCCGATTGCTCTTATTAGCGGCGCCTCGTCCTTCCTGCACTTTTTCGTCCATTTTCATCACGAAAACTGGTTGAAAGTTCTGGCGCTGATAATCCGGGGGTGCAAAAAAACGAGATTGAACAATTTCGCGGGGAAAAAGTGCAGACTTGTCAAAGCGAAAAATGAAAAAGGGAAACAAAACTTGCGCAACGCTTATTATTCCTCCGATTCATTGTGCCGTTTAATTTCAGCCCAGCGCGACGTGTTGATTTCTTTATGAAGTCACGTTATGGGTTTGTCAGGCATTATTAGATATATTGTGTGAGATGGATATGAATTGACAGTTTAATAGGTCGCTCGGTCAATGATCAGCGGTGCGTGTGATACCAAACAAAAACGGTAATAAGAAAAAAGAGTTAGAGGGGGAGAGGCGCGGGGAAATAAAAAGGCTGGAGCAGAAAAACGAGGAGGACGAAGGAAAGGGGAAAAGGACGACCGAGGAAAGAGGCATCGATCACGGCCACTTTCTTTCGTGCATCGAAATTAAGCCGCGCGTCCTTTTTTTGCAGCAAGCTCGACCATATGACAAGGCTTTATGAGCGATCGAAGTGGTCAAATCGTCTGCGCGTTAATATCATTGTACCGGCACAATATTTCACGCAGCGGCGTGCAGTTGGGCATTTCTGCGACGGGGATAATGCCGCTTTTTATCGGGCCTCCCTTTTCTCAAGGGGTAATATAAATCAGCTTTTTCGACTTGGTACCGCGGCAATTTTGATTGGCGGCTCGGGGGTCGCGAGATCGACGTGGAACTTATTTTCGAGATGGTTTTTCGGTCACCCCACTGGGCGCAATCAATTTTTCATTTGTTCCTTTAGAAGTGCGAAGTGAGTTTAAAAGGATGTCCGTTTAATTTAAAATCTTTTTTCGTAAAAGAATTGAACATTCGTTGAAAAATATTCCTAATCCTGTGACAGGGAAATTACAATTTAAATTTAAATTAAAGTATATCAGATCTAAATTTATTTATCCTGTAAAGTTTGATTTATTTGCACTGAATTCGTATTAAAGATACAATTTTAGATAAAGAATCTATCTAAAAATAAATAAAAGTACTAACGAAAAAAATTATTCATAGAAATTAAAGGTCTGAATATAAATTTGTTATTTGCATAAAATAATTTTTTGTTCTATGTACTTTTCCTTGCAATTTTTTGATTTTGTTAAACATTGCAGATTATTAAAAAATTGGAGATTGTTTACACATCCAGATACATTCTAAAATGAAATCCTCAGTTTCATTTGACAGAAAAACGTTTTTTCTTAAACCTTGTATAGACGTGTCTATATATTGAGGCTCTTAGCACAGTTTTTATTCGAATTTAGGTCAGAGGGAGATAATTGAAAACCGCATAAACGGAGCATTTTGATATGCATACTGCGACTCATCGAGCAGCTAGATGCCGTTAAAATCTCCCAACAGATGCGAGCGCTTGACTCAATTCTGCCAAACGCGCCCCTGAGCCGCTTACTGGTAGCTTTATGAGCCACCGTAGCCGCGCGTAATTTGAGTTCAAACTTTATTTCCAGGAATAGCGCTCGACGATTAACAGCTTTGTTCCAGAAATCTCCATAATGGGTTTAGAATATTTATAGGGTCTTTTCCGAAGTGTTTGTGGACAGTTTTAATTCGACCATTGACTTGACAACTCTCGCAGCACCTCTCTTAACATCTAACACTTTTCAACACCAATATTCAACGACTCAAAGCAAACTCAATGCTTCTTTTTCCAGTTTTACATTCACCGAAAAGTAAAAAAAATCGTTAACGCTCTTTTAATTGGATTAAATAAATTAAAAATTTATCGCAAAACCGGTACTTAAATCTCGCCTTTTTGCTCGAAAAAACGTGAAATTTAGTTTCGAGGCGAGGGCAAAAAGAAGAAAACGGCCGCTCGTGTAATGGCGATACATTTTCGCCGATTTTAAGAATTCATCGTGCGCGCTCCCGAATATTTAAACAAGATTGCGGTGTGGGCAAACTTATGTTAAACTGATTGGACACCATAAACCATTGGACTCGTTAAATCATTCATACATATGCAACGAGGCGGGACGCGGTAAATGTTGATTTAGCAATATTTCGTGGCGCGAGCGGCCGATCGACATTTTTGCCTCCTTTTCCCGCGTCCAAAACGGACAAACCGACGCCGTCGTTTTCGCAAACTTTCCCGCTTGTTCAATGCAAACAACATTATTAATCCGGCCAGAAAATATCAATTACTCGCAATTACGCAAATTACCGCAAATTGTTCGCCGATCGGGTAAATCACTTAAAATTTAAACGTCGGCCGAAGGACTCGAAATAATTGCACGTTCGTTTGAATAGGAAGTAAGACGCGGCGGATCGGAGGCTCACTGAAAAATAAACGCGAAAGAGGCCCTTTCTGCGCCGTCCGGCTTATCTGATCAAGTCGGTTCTCGACGGGTGCATTTCGTTAGCGCGACTTTTCCGTCGAGCCGAAAAAACGCGACGAAGAAAAACGGGAAATTTTCGCATTTCCCACTTGCCCCGACCAGCAGTGCCAATAGAACGCGCGTTCCATTAAAATGCCAAACGCTCGCGCGCTCCTTATATATGATAATCAGTTTGCACTCGCGGGATTTCAAAATGACGCGCTTTAAGCGTGTTGACATCTCGTAATAAGCGTGCTCGGGCCACTCGGAGTGATCGGTCGACGCTCGACGTCGAAGACAAACATTTTCGTATTAGAAGTTGCACGATCGGCGGGATTCGAAAAAAGACGAGATCGTGGACTTCAATTTGAAATTCCCGGCATTTCATCGCGGTGACGCGCGGCTGATGATTTATTGAAATTTATTATAATTTGTTGGGAGGGAAAAATTGTTTATCGTTGGACAAGTTGTTCGGAGAAAAATTGGGGTTTTTTAGGTTTATGCGTGAGAAAGAGAGAGAAAGATTACTGCGATGGGACAAAAGGAGATTGTAAAATTGGAATAGAAATTGACAGTTTAATTTGAAAAATGAGTATTGAAATGGAAGAACAACTCAGAAGCTTTTAATGGATTTAAATAATTTTATTTATAGTTGGTAATTTTGAATTAAAATTGGTAAGTAATATTGACATTGAATTCGATTAAAATAGGAATATTACAAAAGGATACAATTGGTTGTTAAATTACTTAGGCAACTTTAAATTAAGAACACATTATTCAGAAAAGACATTATTCAGAAAAGAAATCCATTGCATATATCGAAAATAATCTTCCACTTTTTTGTAAATGGAATTCTGTTTAATAAAATTTAAAAATTACTTAAAAATATATAAATGAAGATAAAAACCTCCCATTTAAATATAAACGAAATTTTGTGAAACGGCCATTCTATTCGATTTAATTCAGTTTCACAAATTATTTATCAATGTTATGTATTTTTGCATACATATTCCAAAAAAAACAAATATTATTATGTTTAAAAAAAAGATTAAAAAATTGTTAAAAGTGTATGCACCAAAATTATTCTCAAAAGAATTGTATCTAAAATTGTTTAGGAAACAAAATTAATTTGACGTAATTTGAATTAATTTCTGCTGAACTCGTCATAATTTAAATGGTACCAAGGTTCCGACGACGCCAATCTAAGGAGCTTTGTCACCGCGCGACGCAATTGCTCGCGTTTTTCGTCAATTTACGATTGACATAAAAACCTTGTTTTACGGCGCTTCCGAGGGCGATTCATTAAAATTGAATGGAGCGATTAATATATGCTGCGGCGATACGGGCGTGGAATGTTCGACAGTCGAAGTAAAGACGGAACGCTCGGCTAGCAAGAAATATAGGAAAGCTGTTCGCGTTTATGATTGACTTTTTGACTTGACGCGCGCGCGATACTCGTTGGCGTTTTTTTTCGCGCACGCATCATACGTACATCAAGCCGCGCGTTAAGTACACGACGTGAGACATTACCCTCTTTACTTTTTGCCATCGTAAACTAGACAGTTTTTTCAATAGAGGATGCAATTAAGGCAGATAAGATTTTACATTAAAATGTATACTTTCTGAAAGTCCAATTTTTGCACCAGTGAAAACTTGAATGTCAATGTTTAAAAATGGACTTTTTGCCCGTTGAAATGTAATTTTCGTTTAATTATTGAAAATGAAATTGAAATCGGATAAAATGGAGATTGCGATTTTAAAAATGCTTTTTTGTTTAGCGAAGTGTAATTTCCGAATAATTATTGAATATGAAATTAAATGAACCTGATATCGAATTTTTACATCAGAGCTTTTTTTGAATGGTTGAAATGTAAACGACGTGGAATAAAATTAAGTTAGTTTGAAGAAGTAGAAATAATTTTGATCTAATGAATATAAATGGTTTTTCCAGTTCTGATTAGATATTGAAATAAACATTATTTATGAATTTTATGGGAATTTCATAGAAGATAATTGTTGACCTAAAACAATAATGACTCAATTATCTGCTTAGTTCGTGTACAATATAATTAAACGAATGACCTCAACATTCTAATTAAGATAAGTCGCAACATTTAAAGAAAATTCGATATAATATATAAAGCTGTATCGCTTCGCCTCGGATAATACACGGCCACTGACCGCAGTTAAGAAGAAGCCTATTAAGATGATGAACAAATGTCTCAATTGGACTTGAATACTTTTTACCTAATTTGCAAGTTTTTACTACGGGACGACATTCTTCTGAACTTCAAGCATGAATTGTCAAGTGCAACAAATCACATTACTTGACCTTTTTTCATAAAAAGTCTTGTAATTAAAATTAGTTGAATTTCTGTTTACGGCTGCCACTTTATTATTCAAATTGAACCAAATAACTAGTGAGCAATAAATGTTATATTATTTATCTTTGACGATAATTTCTTTTTATCCATTTGTAAAGATGAAACATTTGAAAAAATATCTTCCTTTCGAATCTTGTTCAACTTTATGTTTTGATCCATATGTTATTCCATTTGAAAGACATAATTGAAATTGAATATATCAGGGCAAACAGTTGTAACTTCAAAATTAACATATGTAAAACATGGTGTAATTAATTTGTAACCCCTCGCTTAAAGAGTTACGTTTACATTCCATGGATGGGTTTCCCTCCTCTAAGTATCTATAAATTTACATACTCCACTCACTCCGCATCCCCTCAAACACCTTCCCACCCGCAAAACTGCCCGACCCATAACTCTCCAGCCATCGATTCTCCGCCTCCGTTTCGCGTTCTCACCGATTTTTTTACACTAAACCTCTCCGATTTCAGTGAAAACTACCATAAACACCGCAGCTCAATTAACGAAACCCAATTACTTATCCCGCGCTCGCCGGCCCACAAAGCCCGCGTTTTACGCCGCTCGTATTTTTCGTTCCGTCGAACCGGCGCCGGGACCTTGACAGTCGCGGAAACCGCGGAAGAGCTGGCGCGTCGCACTTTCGCTCGCTGCATTCAGACGGAAAAGTGCGACCGAGGGGCCCGAAGGACACCGCTAATCGTTTCGATAAATCGCGGGGGAGAGGGGGGAACAAATCGGTGGGGGGTTAAAATTGTGGGGAGGGACGAGGGGATAAATCGGAGGGGGGGTAACATTTTGGGGGGAATAAAACATTCGCGGGGGGAAAGAGGAGATAAATCGGAGGGGGGTTTAAAACTGTGGGGGGGATAAATAAATCGCGGGGCGAACGAGGAGATAA